>PVKP010000459.1:0-63614 GCA_004027715.1 Plecturocebus donacophilus
CAAAATCAAACACCGCATGTTCTCACTCATAGGCGGGTGTTGAGCAATGAGAACACATGAACACAGGGAGGGGAGCACTATACGCTGGGGTATGTTGGGGGGAAATAGGGGAGGGGCAGTGAGGGGGGAGGGACAGTGAAGGGTGGGGAGTTGCGGGGAGATAGCATGGGGAGAAATGCCAGATATAGGTGAAGGGGAGGAAGGCAACAAATTACACTGCCACGTGTGTACCTATGCAACAATATTGTATGTTCTTCACATGTACCCCAAAACCTAAAATGCAATAAAAAAAATAAAAAATAAAAAATAAAAAAAAAATAAAAATAATGTTTTTCCTAATCAGGCTTACTTTTTAGATCTTTGCAATTAACAAATGCTTTGAGAAGTAATGCATCACTTTATGTAGACACAGTAGGAATTATCTTTATGGTTAAAGCAGGATTGTCTGAAGTAGTTGTTCTTTTAGATTTTTTTTTTTATACCATATTTGCTTCCTGACTGAAAAGATTTTTTTCTTTGTCAAAATATATATATCATTTTCATTAAGATGGTCAAAATGGAGGCTGAGAATTTAATTCTCTCCTTACATGTATTTTACATCTTTTCCAGAACTGAACAAAGGGCTTTGCATCAAAGATTAGATTATTGTAAAAAAAAAAAAAACTATTCAGGACAGGTTTGGATTGTAATGTTGTTTGTGTGCTAGAAATTCCTTAACTGATTTAGTATACTCAACACAAGTATGATATAAGACTACATTGTCTGTGTTTTTCCTTTTTTAGAAATTGGTTCTTTGTTTCCCAGGCTAGAGTTGAGTGGCATGATCACAGCTCTTTGTAGCCTCAAACTCCTGGGCTCAAGCAATGCTCCTGTCTCAGCCTCTCAAGTAGCTAGGACTACAAACAAGTGCCACTATGCCCAGCTCTTTATTTCTTTACTTTTTTTTTTTTTTTTTGAGATAAGATCTTGATATTTTGCCCATGCTGGTGTCAAATTACTGTCTTGAGAGATTCTCCAATCTTGGCCTCCCAAAGTGTAGGAATTAAGGGAATAAGCAACTGTGCTGTTTAAATAAAATCAATATCCTACTTGTGGCAGATTGTATTTTTCAAAAATGATTGTGCTGATATTCCAATGCCATATGCAATTCCAGAACCTTGCAACACTTCTATCAAAAGGTGGAATTTATTTACCTCTCTCATTGAATTTGGATAGTACTTTATAACCCTCTCAGACATGACTCGCTCTGACTTATGAGGCTCATGACCTCATGACTCTTCCAGGGTGCTTGCCCTTGAAATACAGCCACTCCGTTGTGAGGAAGCCTATGCTACATGGAAGGCCATATGTGGATGTTCTGGCAGACAGTCCCAGTTAAGGTCTCAGCTGACAGTCAGCCTCCACCACCATATATGTGAATAAGTAAAGTTTCAGAAGATCCTACTGCCCAGCTTCTGGTGGCACTAGCTGATGCCAAGAATAGTAGAGATGAATTATCCCCACTGAGCACTAACCAGATTACGGATTCGTGGGCAAAATAAATGACTATTGTTTTAGGCCACTAAGTTTTGGGGTAGTTATTTGCATAATACAGGCAACAGGATCACTAACATAATGTAAATGGGGAGAAAAAAGAATAGGTAGAGAATAGGGGATAAGTATTAATAAGTGAAATATTCATATTTCTCCTCACTGTTTTGAGAGTCCAGATTTAAATATAAAAATATGAATATCTGATAGATTGTTCACTCTTATATCCCTTAAATCTTAAAATGAGAGAAAGTACTAATACCCTCTGTCATACATGATACCAATTTTAGACCATTATCTCCTTGTCTTTGTGTAATACTCATTCCTCTTTGAGCCACAGACCATTTCTTTTTTTGTTGTTGTTAATTGTACTTTAGGTTCTGGGGTATGTGTGCAGATCATGCAGGATTGTTGCATAGGTATACACATGGCAATGTGGTTTGCTGCCTCCATTCCTCCATGACCTACATCTGGCACTTCTCCCCATGTTATCCCTCCCCGACCTCCTCACCCCACCATTGTCCCTCCCTTCGCCTCCCTCCAACAGACCCCACATGTGATGCTCCTCTCCCTGTGTCCATATTGTTCAACACCCGCCTATGAATGAGAACATGCGGTGTTTGATTTTCTGTTCTTGTGTCAGTTTGCTGAGAATGATGGTTTCCAGTTTCATCCATGTCCCTACAAAGGACACAAACTCATCGTTTCATACGGCTGTATAGTATTCTATGGTGTATATGTGCCACATTTGCCTTGTCCAGTCTATTGTTGATGGGCATTTGGGTTGGTTCCAGGTCTTTGCTATTGTAAACAGTGCTGCTATGAACATACGTGTGTGGATGTCTTTATAATAGAATGATTTATGATCCTTTGGGTATATACCCAGTAATGGAACTGCTGGGTCAAATGGAATTTCTATTTCTAGGTCCTTGAGGAAACACTACACTGTCTTCCACAGTGGTTGACCTACCCACCAACAATGTAAAAATTTTCCTATTTCTCTGCATTCTCTCCAACATCTGTTGTGTCTAGATTTTTTAATGATCACCATTCTAACTGGCGTGAGGTGATATCTCAGTGTGGTTTTGATTTGCATTTCTCTAGTGACCAGTGATGATGAACATTTTTTCGTATATTTGTTGGCCTCATGCCACAGACCATTTCTAATACCACCTTTTACTCCTGCTCATCATGAAACTGGCCCAATTTCCCCAAAGAACTAATGTTTACTGTTTTTTTTTTTTGTTTGTTTGTTTGTTTTAATAACCATAGAAATTGACCCTCCCAGTCTTAAAGCTTAAAACTTACATTAGTCTTATCTGAGTTCCCTTCTCAGGAAACTGACTTTAAGCCCTCCCAGATAGTATCAAAGAACTGAAACTCACCTGATCACTACATCCAGACAATGAGATGCCTGACCCCTCATCTATCAGGATTGCTTCTTTAACCCTCTCGAATTCCTATTTTCCCACAAGTAGTTATGTTCCTTCCTCATTATACAGAACCTCCAATTTTAGTTGGTTGTGAGATGAACTTGAGACTTACCTCACATCTTCCAGCTGACATCACCTGAATAATGCCTTTCTTCCCTGGCATTCCTCATCTTGGCAATTGGCTTTCTGTGTGGTGATCAATGGAACCTAGACTAAATGCCTGGCAATTAGTAGCAATTACTATCATTTACAGACAATCTACTCATTACCTTACTTATCAAATAGCATGCCAAATTGATTATTCTTTTTCTAGTGAGAAAGATATCCTGTAATTTTGATGCCAACAATGCTCAGATGAAATACCAAAAGAATTTAGCCTCCTGATTTCCTGATATTCTTATTTTTAATGAAGTTCTACTACAATTCATTTCAATATAGTTACTTTCTCAACCATGCCAATGAAACTGATCTTGTTGTGGTTTCTAGGAACCTATGTGGTAGGTAGAATAATGGTCCCCTAAAGATGTTTATGTCCCCATCCTTAATTCCCAGAACTTATGACAATGTCACCTTACAAAGGGAAGTTTCATTATGTAACTTAGTTAAGAAATTGGAGATGAAGGAATTATCCTGGTTTATACAGTGGGCTCAATGAAATCTCAAAGATCAAAGTCAGTGAAGAAGAAGAAGGTGTCAGGAGGGAGACAAGTCAGAGTGATGTGGCTATGAGCCAAGGAAAGCAGGTAGCCTTTAGAAACCAGAAAAAAAAAAAAAAAAGAAATTAAGTCTCCTCTAGAGTCTCCAGAAGAGTCTCCAGAACACAGCTATGCTAACATACTGATTTTAATCCAATATATTTTGTTTTGGACTTTTGAATTCTGGGAATGTAAAATGATAAATTTGTATTGTTTTAAGCTACAAAGTTTGTGGTAATATATAACAAGAGCAAGAAGAAACTAATACCACTTCCTAATTGGTAAAGACAATATTTTCTCTCTGTAACAATTCCATCTGAAAACTATTTCTTCCTTCTTGAAACCACCTTCTTCCTTTGGTTTCTTAGTTTCCTCCTTATTGAGAATTTTTTCTTTTTGCTTAGGTTAGGCCTTTTCTGTTTCCTTTAATGAATTTCTTCTTCTTTTTATTACAAAATTCAGAAAGAAGTTTTTTGAAATCACTGGAAGTTTTTTCTTTTTCAATTCTTTTATTACCTTATCTCATAAGGGGATCTTATACCTTCATCTATTTCTGTGACTTTATTTACCATTTGATAACTTCAAAATCTGTACTTTTTATAATTCTCACTCTTAGCTATAAAGTTCTGAAACATTCTCTCTTTTTTTTTAAATCTTCCACCTGCACAGTTCATGAATTCCGTATCAGTGAAGGACATTGCTGTCTACTCAGTTGCCCGTGGAGGAAACTTGGAGTGCTTCTCAATACATTCCTTTTGCTAACTGCCCAATCAATTTATTTACTGAGTTATATATCATGTATCTCCTAAATGTTTGTGAAATTAGTATACTACTTTCTATCACCACCACTTCTACCATACTTCATGCTATTGTTATCTCCTGAAGAAATTACAGGAATGGCCTCTTCACTGATCTTCCCTTTATACAATCCAGTTATCACCGCTGCAATGGAAGAGTTATTTTTGCAAATCTGTACTTGCTCATTTCATTAGCAACATTTGCCATTGTTTTCTCTCTTTCACTCCCAAATCTGTGGCTCAACTACGCTTAAAAAAAAAAATTCTGGAATAAGCCTCTCTCTTGCTTCCGGGAATAGCTCTTGACTATGTTTAGAATGTGTTCTCCATGTTTCTGCTTTCCTTTTTGCCAACTCCAACTACTATTCTTTTTCATCATGTGTTTCCTCTCCTTCCACGATTCTGAACTGATACTCTTTCATTATTTATTTCTGAGCACCTTCTTAGCACTTTGTTATTTCTCTTCCATAATATTTTGCCAGGTTTATAGCAATTTTGTAGTTACTTGTCTGAGTTGTATACTATAACCCTTGTGAGGGCAGAGACTATGCCCACCTACCTAACTGTAATATACCTAGTATTTAACACACAGCGTCTAATACATTGTTTCATACTTAGTAGGTACTCAATAAATATTTCTAGGATGAATCAATAAGTGAATGAATGAGAATAATTGCATTCAAAGTGGCTTTCGAGTGTACTACAGGATGAAATGGTTGTGTCCTTATCTGTTAGACAAGAAATCTCTTTTTAATTAAACGTCTAAGGATCTGAGTTATTAACTTCTTCAGTCTTTGGTTTATTTGATTTTTTCCTTTTGTTTCTTTTTTAGTCTTGTTCTGTTCACGAGGACTTAGGAACTCAGTTCATCATTTCTCTTCTGTAGCTGCTGTCAATTATTTCCCCACTAAAAATCAAAGCCAGCTTTGATTAGATACTCCCATAAAGGAGTATCTAAACTTTTGCCTTAAAGTGCTAACTCTGCACAAAACTTATAAGTGTTTTTAAATTAATGCTTCATTTTTAAAGCAGTCTCAGATTTTCAAAAAAAATTGACCAGAAAGTACACAGATTTCTCTAACCTCAACTCCAGCCCCAAGCCTAACCCCAACCCCTGCCTGTACAGCTATTTTCCCATATTATCATCATTATTATTTTACTTTAGGTGTATACTATATCCAGCATTGCTCCCCATTATCCCTCCCCACCCTCCTGTCCAGCATTATCCCTCCCCACCCCCTGCTGTCCTTCCCTACTCCCCCAACTGCCCCTAGTGTGTGGTGCTCCTCTCCCTGAGTCCACATGTTCTCATTGTTCAACACCTATCTATGATTGAGAACATGTGGTGTTTGGTTTTCTGTTCTTGTGTCAGTTTGCTGAGAACGATGGTTTCCAGATTCATCCAAGTCCCTACAAAGGACATGAACTCATTGTTTTTTATGGCTGTGTAGTATTCTATGGTGTATATGTACCACATTTTCTTTGTCCAGTCAATCATTGATGGGTATTTGGGTTGGTTCCAGGTCTTTGCTGTTATACACAGGGCTGCAGTGAACATATGTGTGCATGTGTCTTTATAGTAGAATGATTTATAGTTCTCCTGTATTATTAACAACTTTATTAGTGTAGTATATTTGTTGCAATTCACAAATCAATACTAATACTTTATTATTCACTATAATCTATGATTTGCATTTAAGGTTTACTCTTTATATTGTACAGTTCTGGGAGTCTTGTCAATTGTATAATGGCATGCATCTATCATTATGGTATCATACATAATAGTTTTACTGTTCTAAAAATTCCATGTGTCATCTATTCATAGCTCTCTCCCTCACTCTGAGCACCTGAGAGCCACTGATTTTTTTTTTTGTCATGGAAACCTGGAATTATACATTATATAGTCTTTTGTTTGGTTTCTTTCACTTAACCGTAAATATTTAAGGATTCTTTATGTCTTTCAAGGCTTTATAGCTCATTATTTTTTATTGCTGAATGAACAACTCAACAATTGTATGATTGTATGATAACTTATCCTTTCACATATTGACAGATAGTTTAGTTGCTTTCAAACTTTGGCAATTATGAGCAAAGCTTCTATAGACATTTGTGTAGAGGTTTTTGTGTAGATGTCAATTTTCAATTCATTCAAGTAAATACTGAGGACTGTGATTGCTGGATCTTATGGTAAAATATATATATATATATTTATTTAATATATATAGCTATAATTTATATATATAGCTGTAATTTATATATATAACTATATATAGCTATAATTTATATATATAGCTGTAATTTATATATATAGCTATATATAGCTATAATTTATTTAATATATATAGCTATAATTTATATAGTCATATATATAGTCATAATTTATTTAAATCAGTAAGCTATTGTGTATTTAGCTTTGCAAGAAAGTACCAAACCACCTTTAAAAGTGGTTGTATCGTTTTGCATTTCACCCAGCAATGAATGAAGATCCCTCTTGCTACACATCTCAGTCGGTATTTGGTGTTTTCAGTGTTTGGGGTTTTTTTTGCCATTCAATCAGTGTGCAGTGGTATCTCCTTTTAATTTACAATTTCTTAATGACATATGGTGTTAATCATTGCCATCTTTATATCTTCTTTGTAAGGTATTGATTCAGATCTTTTGTCTTTTTTTGTTTTCATTTACTTCTGAATTTTCAAGGTTCTTTAAACTTAAAACTATTTTGGTACCTGAAATACATACCATACCCTGGACAGTGTCATTGTAAGTTTATATGCACAATTTTAAATGCCCTCCATAAAGATTGTGTCAATTTACATTGTCTTAATGATGTATACCAGTACCATTTTCATACATCCTTGCCAGTTCTGTTATTTCTTTTTTTATCTCTGATAATTGTCTATTGATAAATTTAAGAAGCAGCTAACAAAATGAACTTTAGTTTCTCAAATACACATTTATGAGGTTGTCCTATTTTGGACTGAAGCAAGAAAAAGTATAAATTCAGTACATCAATTAAGAAAAAAACTGCTCGCTTCAATTATGAAATACTTCATTTCACAAATTCTTATTGACTATGTTTACTAGGTATAAAATAAACCCTGGACCTATTTTATTAAGAAGGCAAATGAAATTGTGCATTAAAATTTATGATCAGAGGTATAGATCTTCTTAGAGACTTTAAATTCTATTAGTGGAATGCATGAATAAACTAACAAATTAATAACAAAGATAATTTATCAACACTCAAGAAACAATTATTTAGCATCTTCTTTTGGGGGAAAGAATATCATTAAACAGACAATAATTTTCATCTTGGAGATCTTGCATTCTAGAACTAATTCTATAATACATCAGTAAATTTTGGAAGCTTATAAATGCTATGAAAGTCAATTGATCTGGGTAACAGAGTTAGGTATCAGATGGGGAAAGGATTAAAAGGGCTTGCAGAGAGTGACTATAAGAGTATCACAAAGAGTGCACTATCTCCAAGAAACTAACATAATTGCTGAGATTTGAACAAGGGTAAGGAGGCATCTACTTGAAGATCACAGACAGGCAGGAAGAACATTTGTGCAAAGTCTATAAGGCAGAAACTAATGTGCATGTCTGAAGTAAGAGACAAATTTAAAAGGCCAACATTCCTGGGGCCCAGAAAGCACTGAGTCCACTTGCTTCTATTTCAAAGAAAGGCATGAGCCAGTGCACAGAAGACTATGCAAACCTAGGTAAGAAAGGCATACATAAAAGGGCTACTTTGAGATTTAAATCTGTAATCATATAATATTTTTAACTCCAAAATTCATATCTATAAAATGTGTTCTGTATGTATGAGTTTAAATACATGCATCTGTATGTTTGTGTTTCTGGAAACAACCACTTAAAAATAGAAATGAAAGAATAGGTACTAAGTTCACTTTGGCACAAGCTGTTATTGAGTTTTTCATATGATTGAGTGATTTTTCTGAATCAGTGTTCCAAATAAAATGTTAGGAGTATAGCCAATTGATGGGTCACCCAACAGTAGACAGGGAGCATATAGTACAAGGCCAGGGAGGTCATAATATGGAATAAGGTAATTAGGTAGCAATATATCCAATGAGAGTGAAAAGGCAAAATCAGAGCATGGCATGATATTGAAATGTCAAGAAAAGGATCAGACAAAACTGTCCATAGGAATTCAGTCCAGTGACTATGAGTGGTGGGAACGTAACTGTTTTTATTTGTAATCATTTTATTCATTTTTTTCTGTGATAACTAATTTATATTTTTATAATTCTTTTATTCATGAAAGTAAAATGAAAACATTCAGTCAATTTTGCATTCTCACCCATTTCCTGTGTCTGTAACTAAGATTCCAGCATGAGTTTACAATATATCAAACCATAAGGGAATAAGGCAAAATGAAAGGTCTTCAGAGGCATCTGTTCATGCTGTCATGTTCATGTGCATTATTTAGTCTAGACTTTAAGCATTATTCCATACAAATTAACAAAGTTCTCATCTACAGTCCCTTTTACATCTGTTGGTCTCTTCCTACATAATGTAAATCCTAGGAGCACATGATTTATCCTTGGTTTATAAGGAGTCCACTGGACATCAAGATACCGAGGGGCTCTTTCTAAGGTTCATTCCTCTTACACTTTTAAGCTCTCGCAAGTGCCAGAAATACTCGTAAGTGAATATAACTTCCCTTTTCTCCTAAATATCTTTAATCTGAATCTTTCTTTGATTGCTTTTGGTCTTCTTTTGGAATTCAGCTTCAAAATGGAACTTGCCACTCATTGTTTTCCTTTTGCATGGTTCTTCCCCAAATACCCTGCATCTCAGGAAATCCTTTTCCCTTTTTTAGACTCACGGATGAGAAGCATTGTTCATCTGTCAACTTGTCCTCTCCCCTCCAATTCTATTTTCTTTATTCTAAATTCTTGCCTTCCCCAGGAGGCCCTAGCTTTGAAACTTTTAAAATACCTTTTTTGTGTTCTCTCCTTTTTGTTTTCACATCCCTTTCTCAAGAGACGCTATGTAAATTAGTAGGAATGGCTGTCGTGGGGGAGTGATGATTATTTGGGCTAGTGGCACAGGAGTAAAAGAATTTACCAAGACAGTTGTAGGTAAAGAAAGGCAGATTTATTAGAGAAAGTATGAAAATATATTGCAAGAAAGCAACAGGCAGTTCAGCATGAGAGAAGCTGACTGCCAAAAGGCACAGGTTTGCTGAGGATTTTATAGAAAGGGACTTCTGTCATTGGGATGTTTGATAAGTTGAGGTATTTGATGGTAAGCAGGAAGTTTGTGAGTTATGTATGTTATTTGTTTAGGAGGGCTATATTTCCTAGGCCATAGAGAGAAACAGAACTATAATTCTTCTGCTTCCTCTTTTTGTGTATATATCTTGAACCATGAAGAAAGGCATATTTATAGCTTATTTATTTTATCTCCTTGTTTTCCCCTGGTTCTGCCAGCCTGACTCTGTTTCCCTAATTAGGACTGCACATTGGCACCTGGTTAATGTTAGTGAAGAGGTGAGAGAGCAAGGAACAAGGGTCTAGAAGACATGTACAATGCAAGCAGAAAATCAGTGAATTATCCTAAAATATTTTTTGTCGTAACAATAATATAGCAAGATGAGATCCTAGACTAGGACATAACATGGAAAAGATTTATCTTAAAGACAAGCCACATTTGCAGAGAATTGAAGTATCTACTTTAATACATCGTTTAAATACATGGTAAACTTTATCCCCGAATATGGCAAATTTATAATTTTTTATACACAGATATTTTAAATATAAAAAGTCACTGTGTGAAATTAGAGATACGTTCTTTTCATTATAGTAACCATTTGACTATCTATATATGTCCCATAACAAGATGTTGTAACCTCAAATATATACAATAAAACTTATTAAAACAAAACAGAAGAAAAAAAGGCCAATAATGAAGTTCCCTGAATTCTTAAGATTAAAAAATAAACACAAATAATTATAATTTTTTAAATTTCAAGATTCAAGATATTATAAAAAGAATTCTGTTTTTTTCCTGTTTGGTAGTCATTTGAATATAATATGCTAGTTTGTAAAACATCTTAGAGATAAATATAATTTAATTAACTTTCAGTGACAGCAACATCTTGAGAAGAAAGCAAGATACGGATTTATTCAAAGAGGAATTTACTTTTATATCTGGGAAACTATTGATTTAATAGACTTCTTTCTAAAGGACATTTGATCACAAGATTCATAGTTGAGGAAAATCCCCACATTTAATCTTTTACTCTTAGCTTATGCCTCATAGCAAACCACTCTTGAAAGGTCTTTGTACAGTCTAGTTAGATGTGTATTTTTAATTTTAATTTTTAATTTTATAAAAACATTTACAGTGAGTAAAGGAGCTAATTAAAGAAATATACAAGGGAAGGATATGAAATTTCTTGTGAAATATAAACTGATATCACAAATATTATTTGAAAGGTCAACAAGCACTTTGAAACTGTTGCATCAAGTACCAAGCAATTAATTCATCTAATATAATTATATGTATTTAGCAAATGACATAGTTTTAATCATTATATTGAAATTCACATTTCATTATGCAAAACAAATTTAGAAAGGCACATGTTGCTGCATAGTATACAAAATATATCAGTTTTTGAATTGAGTCACAATGAAATCAATTTTTGTAATCAGCCAATGTTTGTAGCTA
Organism: Plecturocebus donacophilus; assembly: GCA_004027715.1. Lineage (NCBI taxonomy): Eukaryota > Metazoa > Chordata > Mammalia > Primates > Pitheciidae > Plecturocebus > Plecturocebus donacophilus. Next base: position 11,158 of record PVKP010000459.1, read on the forward strand.
GTTTTCACTTTTAAAATATTATTATAAAAATAGTCTTAATCTTTTTATATTCAATAAATATTAATCTGGTACCTAAAACGTTTCAGAATGTGCTGAACCAAGGATGAACTTCAGAGATGAACAAGGCACAATCTCCCTCAAGTGTAAGGGTCTAGCATATGGTTTACACAAGATCAATAGTTTTTTAAAAAGTGTAGTAAATGATAAAATAGAGCAATGTAGAAGATTTTAAGAGATTTCTGGGAGAAACATCTAATTCAGGCTGGGATAAGAAGGAAGATCGAAAAATGTTTCCAAATGGAGGTGATATTTGACTAAATAGTGTAGCATTATCTAGAAATGCAGAAGGATTGGGTCAAAAATGAGTATGTCAGACAATAGAGCTCAGAGGCAAGGGAAAGCTTGGCATACTTCAGCAACTCTAAATAGGTATAAATAGCCATAATCTAAAATGTATATGACTTTGTAGTGAGAAACAGGGCTGAAAAATGCTGGCAGAGACCAAAACACAAAGAACCTTTTTTTAGGGTGAACTGCAAAGCTTGAACTTTATTTTGAAGTTTTCTGCATGTGTTTTAATCATGACTGGGACATGATCAGAATTGTGTTTTAATCTATTTTCAAAACGGAGCTTCATCTGGAGATATTTAGAACAGATTGAAAATAAGAATTTAGTGAAAAACCAAACAAGTAGTAGACATTTTGAGATTAGAGGATTTAGCACTCTATAATAGGAACCAGCGTGAGATTAAGCTTATTTATTGTCTTAAGCAGGATCTCAGGAAAGTAGTTAAAGCTCATTATATACTTGCCTTAAACAACAACAACAATCATTAAATAATTTATCATGCTGCAGGCAAGCAGTATAAAGCAGATAGAAGTGGACAAGGGCCTTCAAGGGTTAGCTTTAGCAACTAACTAGTGGGATTTGGAGGTAAAATTTAAGGTCTGTACAGGTATCCTTTTACCAAGGGTGAAAGAGAAAGCTTATCAATACATTCACAAGGGGAAAATTAAGCAGCAGTGTTTTGAAGGTTATAAAGAAATCTCAGAGATTCAAACCTTCCTTAGACTTCATTCAAAGTGGTTTGGTTTAGTACAGTGTTCCTCACATTTTGATCTTCTATAATTATTAATCATTCCACAGTGTTTTCATTAATATGGCTATATCTATTGATATTTATCCTATTTGAAATTAAGTTGAGAGATCAGAAATATATTAAGTATTTTAAAATAAAAAATTGTGTATTAACTTAAATAATTCATTTTTATAAAAATAGTATTCTGCAAAACACTGAGAAGAATAGTATACTTTGCAATTTTACAAATATCCTTACCTGTCTAAAAGGAAGAAACCTGGATTTGCATATCCACTTCTGCATTCGATATCTTCAGATGAATTATATTGTTTTAAATGTGTAATAAAAATCTAGCCTCACAGAGTTATGTAGTAGGAAAATAGTCTTTTCAAATCATTGTGGATATTCTCCTTTGATGTTATGCACGAACTCAACCAGTAGTTGTATTTTGTTTGGTTTTGTTTTTTGAAACAGAGTCTGGCTCCATTGTGTGACTCCAGGTTGGAGTACAGTGGCACAATCATGGCTCACTACAGCCTTGACCTCCCATGCTCAGAAAATCATCTCACCTTAGCCTCCTGAGTAACTAGGCCTATGGACGTGTACCACCCCATCTGACTAATTTTTCGTTTCTTTCTTTTTTTTTTTTTTTTTCCATTTTTTTTTGTGGAGATGGGGTCTCAATATCTTACTCAGGCTGGTCTTGAACTCGTAGACTCAAGCGATCCTCTTGCCTAAGCCTCCCAGAGTGCTGGGGTTACAGGCATGAGCCACTGCCCCAAGCCTAGTAGTTGCTTATTAAAGATTAGTTGCAATGTGAAATCTGAAACCATATCAAGCAATGTTTCATACTGTTACATTAAAATTATTTCACTTCATCTTTGAATTGACCTTTAACATGTTTTTAATCTTATAACATTATGCATTTGTCATTTGACAAATATTTGAGATTCACTTGTCTGGTAAATGGATTTTTAAGAAAACATCAGGAAAAGTAATCATGAGAAATGCCCTGACCATCCCACTCTGTAGGTGTGGGCTATGCATTGCGACTTTCTTTCAAAGAGTACCCTATGAGAAATGGTGGTGGGGCAGTGGGGGTTAGAGGACAGTAACTTTACATTAAAGAACCTGACAAACACTGCCTCAGCCAGGTAATCAAGGTTAACAGAAAAATCATTAGTTATGTTTAAAGTATGTAAACATGATAAGATGTGATAGAAATGGCCCCTCACATCTGTAGTCTTCCTGTCAGTGGCCCACAGTCCCTGTGTTATCATGAGAAAACATTGTAGACACCAATAGTGGGACAATCTACAAAACACCTGACATTACTCTTCAAAATTGTTGAGACCATCAAAAACAATGAAAAGTTAAACCTGCTGCAACCAAGAGAAGTATAAATAAACTTGGCAGCTAAACTTAATGTGTTATCCTGGATCAGAAAAAGGACATTATATAAAAGCCAAGGAAATCTTAGTGAATTTGAACTTCAGTTAATAATAATCAATATTGCTTTGTCAATTGTAACATGTATAATATAAACTTAAGTTAATAATAGGAGAAACTGGATGTTGGGCATATGGGAACTTCTCTTACTATATTCTATTTCTTTTTCTGCAAATTTAAAATTGTTTTAAAAAATGTAGCCTAAGAAATCATGTTTTAAAAATAATTCCAGAATAAAGACTATAATTCCTTTTTACATTATTCACCAGAGGGAATATAGGACATAAATCATTTAAAGGACTAAATTCAAGTCATCACATCAATTTGTATTTACTTGCTTGTTTTTTGCAAATTGATCTATAGATTAAAACAATCCCAATAAAATCTAAACACATTATTTTATGAATATCAACACACTGATTCTAAAGTTCGTATAGAGAGACAAAATACCCACACCAGGCAACATCATATGGAAAGAGAAGAAGAAAATCTGACAACTGACACTTTTCAACATCAAGATTTAAAATAAAGCTCAAATCAAGATAATATAATACTGGCAAAAGAAGAGATGTGTAGAGAAATGAAACTGATAGAGAACCTGGAAATAGACCCACACAAATTTAGTCAACTGATCTTTGACAGAGAAGCAAAGGCAATTCACTAATCTTTCCAAAAAAATAAAAAAAGTACCCGAAAAACTGAACATCCACATGTAGAAAAATAAATATAGACACAGACCTTACATCTTTCATAAAAATTAAAACAAAATGTATCATAAACCTAAATGTAAAATCTAATACTATAAATCACAGAGGTTGACATAAGAGAAAATCTAGGAGACCTTGGGATTGGTGATAACTTTTTAGATACAACATCAAAAGCATGATCCATGAAAGAAAAAATCAGTAAGTTGGGTTTCATGAAAATAAAATCTCTCTTCTATGAAAGATACTGTTAAGAGGATTAGAAAGATAAGCCAAAGGCTGCAAGAAAATCTTTGCAAAATATGCGTCTGAAAAACTGGGTTCAAAATATACATTTGACCCTGTGGGAGATAGGGGAATGAGTCTTCCTGCAGTTGAAAATTTATGTATAACTTTTGACTATCTGAAGACTTAACTACAGATATCTTATTGTTGACCAGAAGCCATACTAATAGCATAGTATATTAGCTCATATTTGTATGTTATATGTATTATAGACTATATTCTTAGAATAAAGCAGCTAGGAAAAAGTTATTAAAAATCATAAGAGAAAACATTTACTATTTGTTAAGTGGAAGTGGATCATCATAAAGACTTTCATCCTTATCATTGTCACAATGAGTTGGCTGAGGAGGAACAAGAGGGGCTGGTCTTGCTGTCTCATGAGTAGCAGAGGCAGAAGAGGTAAAAGACTTGGAAGGAGAGGCAGGAAAGGCAGGCACCCTCAGTGTAACTCCGTGGAAATACATCATAATTTCTTTCTTACTTCTTTGCTTTCTCATTTCTCTAAAGATATTCCTGGGCCAAAATTTCCACCATTTACTTTGGTTTCACTACCTGTATCATAGAAGAGTCCAAGTTGTAAAAGAAGCCAAAAGCAGTCTGGGATCATCAGAACCCTTCCGTCAAGTTGTCTAATGTCAATTTGTTTTCTGGCACTGCTTGTATACCTTCTTCATTACTCTCTGGCACTGGTTCAGAAACACTCATCTCCATCTAGTCATCTTCTGTTAACTCCTCTGGTGTGGTGTCTTTTAGTTCTTAGGTTTCCCCAAGATTTATGTCTTAAAACTTTTCACCCTGCACCTTTTTTTTTGTCACATACATAGGTTGTTTCAAGATTTTCTTGATTGACTCTTGCAGATCCTACAGGCATGAACAACAACTGAACATGTTTCCTCCAGCAAGAATTTATTGTTTCAGGTTTGATTTGCTTTTACGGCTTTTTATATAATAGCCAAACTATTTTTAATGATGTAATCCTTTCAGACATTCATGAAGCTCTCTCTATTAAGGTTCTCTTCCATAGTACTGATGATCCTTTCCATAGAGTACCATTTGTAATGGGCCTTAAAGGTCCTTATGAGCCCCTGATCTAGAGGCTGAATTAGAGATGCCATGTTTGGGGGCAACACAGACCACTTTGACCCCTTTGTTTTTGAATTCGTGGGTTTCTTGGTGGCCAGGGGGCACTGTCCAAAATCAAAGTACTTCCCATCTTTAGGAACAAAACATTGAAAGAACTAATACAGAGAATGGGTTCTCATTGTCCAAGTCTTCTTTTTGTACAATCAAAAGACAGCAACTGGTGTTTATCTTTTGCTTTCAAGGCTCAAGTATGAGCAGCTTTGTAGTGAAGGGCAGTCCTAATGATAAACCCTATTTCATTTACACAAAACAGTAGAGTTAGACTTTCCTTTCCTGCCTTAAACTCTGGGACAAGCTTCTTTTCTTTACTAATAAATATTCCTTGTGGAATTGTTTTTCCAGAATAGGGCACATTCATCTGCATTAAACACCTGTTTAGGCGGGTATCCTTTCTCCTCAATGAGTTTCTTAATGACAACTGGGAACTTGTCTGCTGCCTCATGATCTGCAGGACTCATTTCTCCTATTATTTTGACATTTTTAAAGCCAAACCTCTTTCTAAAATTATCAAGCCAATCTTTGCTGGCATTAAATTCCCTAGCTTTAGATCTTTTACCTTTTATCAAATTACTGTCTGTAAATATGCCTTTCTTATAGCATTCTTACACCCACATACAAGCTAATTTTTCAGTACAAAATAAAAAGATATTTTGCCAGCCTGGGCAACATAGCAAGACTCCATCTCTACATAATGTTTTAAAAAAATTAGCTGGGCAACAGTAGTCCTAGCTACTTGGGAGGCTGAGATGGGAGGGTCACCTGAGCCTAGAAGATCAAGGATGCACAGCAGGTCACTTCATCCTAGGAGGTCAAGAATGCAGTGGGCCCTTATTGTGCTACTACATTCCAGCCCGAGGGACAGAGGAAGACTCTCCCAAATAAAAAAGGCAATTCACAAAAAGTTCATGGTTTTCACATCTACTAGTGTAATGATGGCAGCAACAGCTTCATAAATTTCATTTTCTTTTTCTTACAATACTTCTTATGCTGAATTCATTCTTCTTGAAATGACAAGCAACTGCACCTCAGACCTCATATGGAGCAATTCAACTCTTTCTTGTAATGTCATGACTTTTCTCTGCTCCTTGGGAGCACTTCCGGCATCTCCAGTGGTACTTTACATGGGTTCTTTGGTGTTATTCAAGGTTTATAATATCGCACTAACATGATGAAATATACACAAGAATTAGGACAGGTCACTTTTTACCATGATATGCAATTTACTGGAGAGACATACTGATCACACAGAGATAATAAGTATCACATGGAATTTTAAGCAGATACCTGCAACACTTCTGCTCATCAGATGGCAACAGAAGATGGTTATGAAATTTTTACAGTAGTATAGTATGCACTACAGTTAATTTTATACAGTTATGATTTAATACTACATCTTTATGGTTTGTTTACATTTCTCTTGACTGTGAAAGACCCCAAGTATGGTCTTTAAGTGTCTTTGTGTATAATTTTTAATAAACTTTATCAGTAATTATATACATATTTTATAGTAAATGATAAAATAGACTATTATCAACATACATGTGATGCATTCGTGACATACATAACTTTCTAGAATTTTTTTATATTTCTAGGCTTTGCAGTTCATCTGCAACTTTTTTTAAGTTGTTGTAAATGTCCAAAAATTTTCCAATATATTTATCAAAAAAAAATTTGTAAGTGAACTCGTGATTCACACCCATGTTATTCAAGAGTCAAGTATAATTCATTCTAAATTACAGATTGTTTCAATCAATGCCTAAAAATTGGCTCTTAGGATTATACCTGGCAGCCACTACAGAAAATTTTCTAGCCTAAGATTCCAACAGAAGGAAGAGAGAGATAAAAACAAACAAAACAAATGAGGAAATATGTACATTTAGTTAAGATGAGCAGCCTTAGGTGTGTCAGTGGAATAAAATTCTTAATGAATCACAGCCCTGTATGATAACCTGATAATACAATTGTGCTAAATTAACAAAATAAAAAGCTGAAATACGAACCATGCATTTTAAGAAAATGTTTTAAAACAACTCTTATAAAAATACCAGAGTAAGAATTTACATTTAAATGTTGAGTTTTAGTTGCCTAGATAATTCAATTATGTGGAAAAACTACTTAATTATTATATTTTATAAATAATCATGCTGAAATTCGATGCCCCCTTCTAAAAGGGGTAAAGATAATCAACTTTTTCAAATGTGTTTGGTATTTTAGCAATGACTTAAGTTATCTGTCATGATTTTATTGAAATAATTCCTAAAAAAGTAAACATAACCTCATATCGATTTACTCTGTATCTATTTTGTAGTAGTTTTCAGGCAGCACATCTTTAAAAGGTATTATTGAACACTGTTCCTGCTGCTTTAAGCAACAGGGTCAGCCAGAAAATAGAAAAGGAAGCTGACTTCACGTTGAGGGAAGATGCTAGATCCCTAGGAGGAGTGATGTAAACCTTGTCCAGAAGGCAATAGCCCTTAGGACTAAAACATACAGAATCAAGAATGATGCTCTTTCTTGCCTGAAGGCAATTCATCATCTGTTTCTTTACATTATAAACTCTCAACGTCCTCTGCAACTGCGAAAATATTCAATAAAAATAACTGAATGTCATTTATAATCCTTGGGCACCCATTATGTATCTGCCATTCTAGTAATGATATAACATATACTATTAGGGATTTAAGGATAAACTTAACTTATTAAGAAAATCAAACTTCTCTATGCATTACCTTCAGGGAAAATATAAAGAGTCTATTTTTTCTAAATCTACTTACTGTAACTTTTATAGATAAAGTTTTTAGCTTTCAGTCAATCTGCCTCTCTGTATGCATTAGTACGTGTATGTCTACATGTAGTGATGATAAATACATGATAGATGATTGATAGATGATAGATACATAGACAGATACATTGATACATGGACAAATAAGCATATCCATGAGGTTCTTCTTGTATTCAGTTAAAGTCATTTTAACACATGATCATTAACCTCCATTGATGAAATAACCATGGCCCAGCAAGCTTCTCCTCTAATGCTTTCTAAATGTTGTTCAGGTCAAGGTGTGAGCCAGAGCGGAAGCTAGGGCCATTGGTGTCATCAATAATCAAGGCCACTTTCTGTGGCTTTGCCATGCTCTATGATACAGTCTTAGGGCTGCTGATGTTGCCGTATGATATTGCCTTCCCCTTCTAGGGTCAGAGTTCAGCCTGTGCAGAGAAGCCCTGCGTCAGAGGGTTCCTCATGATGTGACTGGGAGTTTTGCCTCATGGTCCCCTCTCCTTCCATGAGTAGATATACCAACCAGGGTCTAGGGCAGACTGAGTTTATAAAACTACCTCCAACTGGATTCAGGACAACTAAGTCTTTTGGATATCCATTCTCTCTGGCTGAATTTAGTTTGTGACAGATTCCTGTTTGTGCTATGGGATTTTTTTTTTCCTCTCAGGCTCCACTTAAGGCCTTAATCCCACGTATTGGAACTTTAGTTATGACTTGATGCTTTAAATCTGTGCTCCAAAGTAATATACTAAAATGACAAAGTTGTATTCAGTTTTTCTCTATATATTGCATTATATTATTTATAATATAAAGATAATTTTGTTTGGAGGAAACTCAGTTATCCTGTATTCAAACTCTCTTTTGGTGTAAATTTCAGAAATACTATTATTTTTTAATTACGTTGGGGTTATCTATGTGAAAACGTCAATCTGCAAACACATCATATAGTACTTTGATGTTTATATTAGGGCCCAGTTTAATTTTTACTCTCTGTTTGATTTAAATGCTCTAAATGTTTATACTTCAACTGACTTAGTAAGTGGAATTACGTCACACTGACACCATCTAGTCAGCAATAGAAATTGCACTCAAACACAGTGTCTATGCTGTCATAACTATGACTGTCTCTGTGACCACGTAGCACCTTCTTCAGTAACAGCAGAGGCTTCCAGAACTTTGCTTGTATTTCTCCACCATATGTTTTGCATCAGAGACAGAAACCTGTGTGCCAGATAGTGTGTTACATGAGCACATGCAGTCTCACATTGTAACTATTTATTCCTTCCAGAGACAGCACACACATCTCCACAAAGTTCACACAACTTTTAAGTGATTGAGCCAAGATTTGATTCAGGTACACTAATTCTAGACTTTTCATCCTTGCCTACTCTGCTATTCTGCATAGAGTATTTCAGGCAGTGATAGACATATAGATACATACAAACCAGATTTTATTTTTTAATCACATTTAAAAAAATGAGGTTGTTTAAACAATGTTTTCAGCAAGTATTAAGGATTAGTATGTGAGAAATTTCATATTCACAACAATTTTTTTTCCAGAAAGGGAAATACTAAATATTTTCTTTAACTCATAAGAGTACTTTTTATTCAAATTTATCAAGAGACAGTGACATTACAACCTACATGGCCGGGTTAGAGATTTCTTAAGGATGTGGACCTGCAAAGGAGTCATTTGAAACTGGGAACTGAGGCCAGGTGCAGTGGCTCACGCCTGTAATGCCAGCACTTTGGGAGGCTGAGGCGAGTGGATCTATTGAGGTCAGGAGCTGGAGACCAGCCTGGCCAATGTAGCAAAACCCCATCTCTACTAAAACTACAAAAATTAGCTGGGTGGTAGTGATGCACACTTGTAATCCCAGCTACTTGGGAGGCTGAGGCAGGAGAATTGCTTGATCCTGAGAGGCAGAGGTTGTCAGTGAGCCAAAATCGTGCAGCTGCACTCTATCCTCAGTGACAGAGTGAGACCTTAATCTGGAGACCATCATTCTCAGCAAACTGACACAAGAACAGAAAACCAAACACCGCATATTCTCACTCATAGGTGAGTGCTGAACAATGAAAACACGTAGAATCAGGGAGAGGAGCACCACACACTGCGGGTAGGGGGCTAGGGGAGGGAGGGTGGGGAGGGATACCATGGGGAGAAATGTCGGATATAGATGAAGGGGGAATAGAGGCAGCAAACCACCTGGTTATGTATGCACCTATGCAACAACCCTGCATGACCTGCACATGTACCCCAGAACCTAAAGTAAAATAAAATAAAATTAAAATTAAAAAAAAAAAAGAAAAAGAAAAAGAAACTGAGACCTTCATCTGATAATTCCAATGCTCTGAACATTAGCCAGTACCAAGGCAACATAAATTTACCCATTTTCATATTCTTTCCAGATTTTTATAATATAAAAACTACTTTTTTTATTTAGATGAAAACAGGCACAAGCTAGAGAGTATTTAATTCCAAAACTCACATATCATGGGACTTAATAGTACATTATTATGATATTCCAATGAAACAATGTCTAGGACTTGATAAGGAGTTTTGGAACCCAAATGGGAGATTAAATATATATTTAAATCAGGGCTTCTTAATGCTGGCACATGGATGTTTTTGCCCGAATAATTCTTTATGGTGGTGGGCTGTCCTGTGCATTGCAGGATGTTTAGCAGATTTCTTGGCAATAGCATTCCCCTCCAAGACATAGCAAGACAAAATGTCCCAAATCATTGCCAAATGTCTTCTAGCGGGCAAAATCTGCCCTGGTAAAGAACCATTGTTCTGAATGTTTACATCTGTGCAAACGTTAAGCAAACTGTAACTAAAATTTTCTCATAAAGTAGAGGTACAATTTCATGGGAAAAATTCTCTCTGAAAGTATTATCCCTGAAAGGATAGTCAATATTTTATTTTTAAAAAATTGAAAGTAAATTGTACATATTTATAGATATATATAAATGTTTCAATAATTAAAAAATTTATATATATCTACTATAAATATGTAAAATATGTATAAGGTAATGGAAATAAAATAATTTGTATGTACTGATAGAATTTTTCTATCAATGACATCAAAGTCTGTATTTTCTTACTCCATATTACTCAGATTTTAATTTTGCTTTGATTTTTAAACTAAGATTACATATGTGTTTAGAGCATATACTTTTAGGTAGAGGCATATCTATTTTGAGGAAGATTTAATTCGGAGGAATCATTAATTTACTTAAATGTCAGAGAGATAGATTGTTCTATGGAAGTCTTTATAACTAGTTAAATAGACTTAAGTGCAAACTATGTAATATCTCATATATAAGATGAACTCTCATCCAAAATTAGTAATTTAATAAAGATCCAGTGGAAATTTGACCATGAATATTTCAACGTTCTTTTTCTGTACTATTTTATTCTCCTTTGTGTATGATATAAATGACACATTAACAGTATCAAGTCTCTAGTTGATTAGAATCTCTAGTAAAAGACACTTCATTTATCCTGATGATCACACTTCCTTTTATAAGCCAGACGCCCTTGACCAGATCTTCTTCTGGTTCCTACCTTAAGTGACAAACTCTGTTTCTTAATGTCATTTCATGTCCTGCCTTTATTATTTATTACCTAGAGAGATAATCTCACTATTTATAAGGTATTTCAACTAAGAAATGTGCTAAATTACAGCTCAGTATTTTAAGCACACAGAACAGAACATTTGCGGGCTTTGAAGAATCACATCAGCAATGGAGATCTCTCTCATAGCTCAGATCATTAATGCTTAAGCTAGTGATTTGTGAGTCAAACTATTATAAGTCCAAAGCTTGACATGAGGTCCTTAATAATGCTTTATAGTAGAGAATTTGCTCTTGTTTACTTTTGTGTTGGTTTCTTAAGACCAGCGGATAATAGCTAGCCTTTAAATGCTGAAAAAGCTTTATGTTTACATACAGAAACAGCCAACACTTTTGTCATTTACCATTTAGTAAATAGTATTGTCCATTTCTTTGTCTTCTTTCTACTTTATCGTATTAAAAATCATTCGTTTCTTAATCAATTTAGTGATTATTAACTTTCCTAGAATGTGTTGTAGCACATGGCCTACAATGTCCAACATATTATGTGCAAAAATTAGTAACCAGTAAATACTATGTGACTGTACAGAATTTCAGAGCAAAAAGAAACATTCAAGAAACCGTGCACTTGTGTACACACACACACACACACACACACACACACACATACACACAGGTTTTTAAAACTGTGGTAGTTTGTCAACCACAAACCAAGGCTTACATAAAGAGCTGGGGGTCAGGTTTTCAGAAACTGATGCTGTCCGTCAAAGTAATTTTCAACATCTTAAGGATTGCCAAATGTATTTCTTTGTTTCTTGAAATCCCTAAGATTCTTTCTAACATTTAAAAATCTATTCATAATTCTCCGTTATGGATTGTTATTGCCCATAACTGATTAGCTGTCAATTTAACTGTCAGTTTAGGCCCTCTGAAGTAAAATAGCATACATTTCATTTCACCTTTGATGAATGGTTTCCCTGATTAAAGTGACCAAACTCACCTATATGTGTCATTTTGCAACCTCAGTAAAGGCTTGAAGATGTACTTTGTAGCTTTATTTGTTTTCCCAAATGTAAGCAGATTGCTAATACACTGTTTTTCACAATTCATCCAGGGAATCATATTAATACTTTTAATTTTTTAATTACTCTATTATGTAACAAGCTGATTCTTGATGTGAAAGAGTGAAGGATAGCCATATTTAATGTCACTGGAACTCATTTATTAGGATAAGTATTTGAAATGTCTCCACATGCATACTATTATAGTTGAGAAGAAAATTAGATAATTAAAAAGAAAAATAATACGAATTTAATGTAAGGTGCTGTTGAGTACAGGAAGTAGCCAAAACTAAATTCCTTGCAAAGTTACCACTTCATTAAATGATAATTTAGGCACATGCATAGCATAAAACAAAAGCCCAATAAATGCCCTAAGAATGCATTTCATCAGACTTTGGCAACAAGAAAGCATGTAATTGAGTCATATTACCTCATCTTGGAGAGGAAAGACACAAAAGCCATCTTATCATTCTTTATGTTTGAAGTTGATCAAGCTGAAAGAGTTGTGCTGACTTACGCAGCATCATACAGCATGTGGCCAACTTTGTGACTGTTGGCCTACCAGTCTCTTTATACACCAGTGTGAAAACTGTAGCCAATAATGCCGACTTTCCTTGCATGAACTGTAGCATACCAGTCAATTAAAAAGATCAAACTTTAATATATACATTGTCACTGCTTTCTAATAAAAAGTTTTATTTTAAAATAATATTGTTTCCAATTTTTAAAAGGATAAAACACAAATTTAACTGGAATTACACTAACATTTGACTATGGAGCCAATTTGCTATGGAATTAATGGAGCTGAGAAAAATAGTTCCCTAATCTAAGAACAAACTATCTCCCCGTTCATGGATAAGCTCAATTACTATAGAAGTGTTTTTTCTTAGTGTAACACTGTATATGTGTGTACTAAGCTGGCTGCCATTACCCGTCCTGAAACAGAGTGTACACTCAGCAAGTTATGTTGCCATGACATCAATGCGGTACTCTGCAAGAATGTCAAGGAGAGTTGGACAGATTGGTATATACTCTTGGGACCATTTTTATTTAATATGACACTCTAAGAAAGTTTCTTAACTCTTTCTCAGCTTCAGTTTATTCATCATTCTGATGTGGATCACTAACACTGTATTCTGGTTTATTCTAAGAATTAAATATGCCACTTCATATAAAGCCCTCCTAATACTACCTCAATTAATAATAATGATTATCAGTATGTTATATGTCCACTACCATCATTATTGTAATTACTATTCTGTAGAACAATTATTTTTACATGTCAGGTAGGGAAATATGATCTCCCTTTAAAATCTGATAAAATAATTTGATTCTATTGACTGCTCGAATTAACACAGAGATGCATAAATTTTTGGACAATTATAGGGAATATTTAGATACCCTAAACTTAATTTGGCATTTGCAGTTAGGTAATGAACATTAAGCTGAGAAGTCCCTATTCAAACACAAGTTTTAACAGCGGTAAAGGTGAGAAGAACATGGGAATTTTACATGAATATCATTAAAAGATAGAGGAAGGGTTGGACAGTCACCTGTAACTCTGAAGCTGGAGAATATAGAAATGTGTGGATGAATGAACATGGATTTAGAATCAAACAGATATGGGCTGTGCTGTGAATGATGAAACAGGATGCTGATATGAACAAACATTAGATGATATTTAGTAATCACATTCTGGCCAGCCAACTCCAGGCAAACAAAATTCTGTTCCTGACCAGTCATTGGTTATCATACAGTTCATGAGAAATATGTGTAGAAAACTATAACAGAGAAAGTAAGGCACCCCTACATGTTATCCAGGACTTTGGCCTCAACAGATAATAATGCAATCCAGTAGGCTAGGCTGGAGTGGATTCTTTCATACTCCCTCTACTTACGTAGGTCTATTCAGCTTAGTACTGCTCTCCAAACATACAGGGAGGAGAGAGGAGATATGCCTCAGTATCCTGGTGATGGCTGTCTCAAGACCTTCTTAAATCAAGGAAAGTGTATAGGCAACATTACTTCTGAAAGTTAGGATTCTGAAAACTGGCCAGAAGTTTATCAAGCAAGAAAAAAAAGACATGCAAGAACAAAGAGTGTAAGTGCTTATAAGGCAGTTCATAGAGTCAGGTACCATACGAAATATTGGCAACAGTGAATCTTCACAGAACTTCTATATAACCTAAATGATGATACAGTGCCATTTAATGCAACCCAGGATGAGGAGATCGGGGAGAAGTTATCAAAAGATATCAGAAGAAAAGTATTAGGTTGCTCATGTAAGGACTGATGATGTGCTACTAAGTATATGTAATAGATGTAGTTTAAACCAAGAATATACAACATTCTTAAAATATAGGCATATAGTTTGTAGAATATGAATGTACTCCCTGGCTTGAGTATTCTGAGATTCCATACCAGATAGAGGAATAGGACTTTATTTAGACCTCAGATGTGCTGTGGGAGAAATAGAAAGTTACGGCAAACTTCCCAGTACATCTAGACAAATCTATCACTGTGTTAAGTTTCACTGCTTTGAGAAAAAAGGTATACTTTAGAAATGCCTATTCTCATTTTCCCATTTCACTAATCAAATAACTATAATTCCCACTCTGCTGACCTTTTCTGATATCCACAGTAAATCTCTGCCCATAATCTCCGTTTTTTTCATGCTGTGTGAGTACGTCATCATTCAATAGAGCTAAAAAAAGCCTGAGCTGTTACTGGGTATGCAAGAGCACAAAAGGAACTTTATGATAGCAATGGTTTAATGCCTCCTCTGAGAAAAAATGGGTGTTCTAGTGGAATCACATCTGAGTGTAATTTGTACCAAAAAACCAAACCAAAAAACAAAACTAGTAGTTTTTTAGGATAAAGTTAAATGTATCTGTGTGGCCAGGTATGGCGACTCATACTTGTAATCCCAAGACTTTGAGAAGCAAAGGTGGCAAGACTGTTTGAGGCCAGGAATTCAGGACCAACCTGGGCAATATAGCAGACCACATTTCTTAAAAAAAAAATTAATAAATATATCTAGTTTTCTAAAACGAATTTTTATAGAAATTTACATACTTGTCACAGTCAAGGGAAATGAAAAATACATACATCTATATGCAAATAAAACATTGTTTTCATGTAAATAACATTACTAAAGTTATTTAAAAACTGTACTAAGGTAAATATATTTATGGAAAATATAATAGAGAAAACATTTCTTAAAAAAATTAATAAATATATCTGTGTTTCTAAAATGAATTGTTGTAGAAATTTACATATTTAAAATAAGAAATAATTAGTCAAAGGAAATGAACAATACATACAACTATATGCAAATGAAACATCATTTTAATATAAAAGATATTACTGAAGTTATTTTAAAAACCATACTAAGATAAATATGTTTGTAGGAAACATAATAGAGAAAATCCTATTTCTTAATAAATATATCTGTGTTTCTAAAATTGCTATAGAAATTTACATATTTGAAATAAATAATTAGTCAAAGGAAATGAACAATACATACATCTATGTGCAAATGAAACTGTTTTAATGTAAGTAATATGATTCAAGTTATAATAAAACTAAACTAATATAAATATGTTTATAGGAATTATAATAGAGAAATCCTTATTAGCTTATATTTCTCATTTCAAATTGTATTAAAAATATCATTAATAAATTTAATAGACATATGACATAACATGATTGTTTCCATAAGAAGATATACAACTAATATTTAATATAGTAAAATATATTTAACAATCAGAGTTTTTAAATTAAGGAAACATAAATAAAATTACAATGAAACACCCACCAAATTAATAAAAATATAAAATAACACTACTATCTGCTTCCTAGAGTATACTAAAATTCATAAATTACTGTTAGTAGTATAAATAGTTACAATTATTTGGGTGAGTGGTTGAAAATATGGTAAAAGCATTAGAAAAAATTAGGTTTTTTGTGATTCTTTTTTTTAACTATTTGCTTATAGATATGATAACTTACCTTAAGAGGGGAGATATTTCAAATAAGAAAAAATTTTACTCATAAAAGTATGTATTACCCTATTATTTGCAATAAGAAAATCTTAAATATCTAATGATAAGAGAATAGCATATTAATAAATGAACAACGTGGAAGTTTATGTGGACTTTTAAATACTGAATTCGTAGGTGATGTACGAAGGCAATCTTGGGAAAATGTCAGTCACTTCCTTCATCTTTGAAGAGGCTACAAGTTACTTATTACAATTGTAAGTAACTGAGATCAGGAGTTCACAACCTGCCTGGGCAATATAACCAGACCCCATTTATTAAAAAAATTAATATCTGCAGAAGAGATGAGGCTGTTTCAACATTATCTTTGGCTCATAAGCAGGGATGACACTGAAACATTTTACAATTACTATGATTGCCAATAGTTAACAGAAATGTGGATCAAGAATATCCTCAAATTCCTCTAGAGATTTTTCCTAAAACAACTTTCTCAGAACTCACTTCTACCTTACATTTTAAGGTTTCACTATTTTCTTCTTATGTAAACCCAATTAATGATGCCTTTATTCAGTTGTATCCAAAGTAAAGTGTGAACTACTTGATATATAGTAATCTTTGGTAATCTTTGTAAATCTCCTAATCTGCTGCCTATGTAATTTTTATTTATTTATTTGTTTTTATGATACTTAAGTTCAGGGATATTTGTGCAGAGCATGCAGGTTTGTTACACAGGTATACATGTGGTGTAGTGGTTTGCTGCACCCATTAACCTGTCATCTACATTAGGTATTTTTCCTAATGCTATCCCTCCCCTTCTCTCCCACCCCCTGGCAGGCCCCAGTGTGTGATGTTCCCCTCCCTGTGTCCATGTGTTCTTATTGTTCAATTCCCACTTATGAGTAAGAACATACCGTGTTTGGTTTTCTGTTCCTGTGTTAGTTTGTTGAGAATGGTGGTTTCCATCTTCATCTATGTCCCTGCAAAGGGCATGAACTCATTCTGTTTTATGGCTGTGTATATGTCTCATTTTCTTTATCCAGTCTGTCATTGATGGGCATTTAGGTTGGTTCCAAGTCTTCGCTATTGTGAATACTGCTGCGGTAAACATATGTGTGCCAGTGTCTTTACATTAGAATGATTTATAATTCTTTGGGTATATACTCAGTAATGGGATTGCTGGGTCAGATGATATTTCTATTTCTAGATCCTTGAGAAATCACCACACTATCTTCTGCAATAGTTGAACTGAGTTACATTCCCACCAACAGCGTAAAAGTGTTCCTATTTCTCCACATCCTCTCCAGCATCTGTTGTTTCCTGACTTTTTAATGATTGCCATACAAAAATTAACTCAAGATGGATTAAAGACTTAAATGTAAGACCTAAAACCATACAAATCCTAGAAGAAAACCTAGACAATACCATTCAGGACATAGGCATGGGCAAAGACTTCGTGACTAAAACACTAAAAGCAATTGCAACAAAAGCCAAAATTGACAAAGGAGATCTAATTAAACTAAAGAGCTTCTGCACAGCAAAAGAAACCATCATCAGAGAGAACAGGCAACCTACAGAATGGAAAAAAAATGTTTGAAACTATACATCTGACAAAGGGCTTATATCCAGAATGTACAAAGAACTTAAATAAATTTAAAAGAAAAAACAACCCCATCAAAAAGTGGATTAAGAATATGAACAGACACTTCTCAAAAGAAGACATTTATGCAGCCAACAAATATATGAAAAAATGCTCATTATCACTGATCATTAGAGAAATTCAAATCAAAACCACAATGAGATATCTGTGTAATTTTAAATTCAGTAATTCAATTTTAGATTTAGTTAGGCAATTTATCAATTTCTCATCCCATACTATTGTAATTAAATACAATATTTTTTATATGCCTCCCTTCACTGCAAGCTAATCTCCTATTCTCACACATACCTGTACCTAATACCTATACAAATTATGTATGTGAAAATATTCACATATCAAACTGTGCTCTGTAGATTCTAAAAAATAACTGAGAAATATATGGAAAAGAGCATAGCCCAAGATAGTCTAGGAGTAACATGCCCACACAGGATTGCTAACTTATCTTTGATCTGATCAGCCTCCTCTATATATGCACAGAGACAATCTGATGTCATTGAAAGATTTTGTAAATAATCTAACCAATTTCCCATTTGAAATCAACTGCTGAATCATGAGAGTCTAAGTCATATCAGGATGAAAAGATGGCATATAACTGAGACTCACACTCAGACAGATGATTAGGATACAGCTTAGAAAAGAAGTGGAAATCACATTAAACTTAATTATGATTAATTGATATCATAGAAATAGGCGACCATCATTGTTTTTCCCACAAAGTAGAAAAATAGAGTAGATTCTGAAGATAAAGAATTAAAATGTTAACATATAAATACTAACAAGGGAGTGAAGAAAGGAAGCTGTAAAAATACCAAATCACAAATTATAAACGCAAGAATATTCATATTAAAACGCAAGAATAACAAGCAGTTGTTTAAGATCATTTGAAATTAACTTTTAATTGTTACTGTTTTTGTTAATTCATTTGTTGTGTTATAGTTACTAAGTAAAAAAATAAAATTGAAAAATAGTGAGTAGTTGTTTAAGAAACAGCAATTTAAGTAACCTGACCCAGGTAATTGCAAAACATATATCTTGATGCTGTAAGTGGGGACTGTTTTAAAAATCAGCCACTTTCTTTTTCTTCCTTTCCTCCCTTCTCACCTCTTCATTCCTTCCCTTTCTAGATACTCATCTTTGGCAATTCATGTTTTTCTAATTATGCTCTTGCTTAAGAAATTCCAGAGGTGAATCTTGAAACAAACCAGGCACAGAGCCCATAAAGAATTCTCACGCTTAGAGGAGTCATGAACAATTAGTCCCCTGCCCTCAGTGATGTCAAGATAACACTAACCAGACCTCCAGAAGAGCAGTTACCTAAGACAGCCATGAGGACAAAGACGTAGACTCTGCACTCAGCACCACTCCCTCCTGTCTCCTGCAGCATGTTTTCCTTTAAAAACCCTGTGATAAATTTTAAAATTTGAGATGGTACTTTAGAATGCTAGTTTGCCATCTTCTCAATTTCCTTGCTCTCCAATGAAACCTGCTTCTCCTCCCACCAACCTTCACCTCTTGTATCTGACTTTGAAACAGCAAGCAACAGAACCTGGATCCAGTTACAATGTAAAGGAAATTGCACTAAAAATAATAACAGCAGAGCAAAGTGGGCGACATTTGATGACTTAATTCAGTAGTACAATATAAAGAACTTGATTCAAAATGGATCTATCAGGGAAGAACAAACTGCCCCAATGAGTTATATGCATCAGGACATCCTTGTTGATTCATACTACCTTTTTCTCTTTAAAAAATATAAATTGTCTGGATGCTTCTATCTTTGTCTTTTTTCCATACATAACATTAACAGTGCAAATGCTAAAGCATCAGTGTCTCAGAAAATGGTCTCAGCAAAAGCACTAAGCCCAGAGCATTTTTCTTCTGTGGCACCTTTACCATATTCTGCTTTTTTTTTCTTTTAGGATGTCTACCAACAAATGCTTGAACATTTATTTTTTGACTTGCACCTCAGTGACAGACACCTTCCATCCTCGTTCTCTTCCCTTAAACTTTTGATTACTCTTTAAAGTCTCAATGGTTCACCTCCTGCCCATCTTTACCCACTCCTCTCTTGCACGTCCTGGGGGGTCTATGGGCAGCTTGTCTTTTGATGCACCTTCTTATTCATTAAGCATTGGCAATTAAGCAGTGAACAAGACACAAATCCCTGATCTCTTGGAGCTTACATGTTAATAAAATTGGTATCTTTGCCTTTGTATTCCATGAAATATTCCTTATTATACATGAACACGCCTAGTTTTGCTTCATTTAACATTTTGTAATAAAATTTGGAATTAAAAAATCTATGTAATTAAACATGTAATTTAGATATGTAAGTAAAACATAAAATAGAGCAGAAAAGAGAGTACAGATTGGTCTGTTAGGACCAGAGAGAGCTTCAGAGAGGAAGTAATATTTGACTATTAGTAAATAGCAAGTCAACAGTCAAAAACTATTCCGCTCATACTTACTTGTGAAAGTGACATGAAATTATCTCTTAATAAAATGAGTAAAATCCATACATTTATATTCTACCTACTTTTTGCTTGGTGTACTGAAGAATTGATGCAAAGCTGAGCCGTGAAACATTGTTAAAATCTTGTCTGCCAGTTATGTTTGCATACATTTGTGGTGCTTGACAGGAATTTTGAATTAAAAAAGCAATAGTGTTAATCAGAGAAAATCTGGCTGCTTGACTATTTCTGATTATTTAAGAAAGGAAGAGATCCTATGTTTTCATATATAACTATTTTAGAAGACAAGGAGTTGCATTTATGCACGTTAGTCTCCTTTCTTATTTCTCAAATTGTTTGCCATAATTTTATCATGCAATTCAGATTTTTAATAGTTTCTTCTGGGGTTGTGTGACATTTGTGTAGTGCTAAAATCATATCAGGTGCTCTCTCTCTTCAGAAATAAGTTACTTTTTGGGCCATTTTCCTAAAATGTGAAACTATCTTCAAGGCAAACCAGAGTAATTGTTCATTTAATTTGGCATTTCCTGGAACATTGATTCCCCAAAACAAGGCTTTTCCTATTAAATGCAATGACATTTGTGTCCAAAAGATTTTCCTGGAGGTTGATTTCCTACTGTAGAGCAGCGTTTTGAACCAGCCACTTCGATTACGTTACAGATCCAGGACCAACTCTATTCCAGATACGCTACAATCCTCTCAGCTTCACTCTTCGTTTAATGCCTTAATCCCCAGAACAGTTGACTGGGACTCATCTTGCCTTTACGCATAGAAAATGATAGTCTGGAAAGAATCTCAGAATGTCAATGTGTTAGCAGTGGTGAATCCATATGGTTTTGAAGCAACCTCAATTCTTGCCTCCTCAGAAGAAAGAATTTGACCAAGGGACATAGGACAGAGAGAGACTGAGGCAAGTTTTATAGCAGAAGTAAAAGTTTATCTAAAAACTTTAAAGCAGGAAGAAAAGGAAGTAAAGTACACTTGGAAGAGGGCCAAATGGGTGACTTCAGAGATCAAGTGTATGGTTTGCCCTTTGACTTGGGGTTTGATATATTGGTATGGTTCCAAGCTTTTACGTTACTTCTCCCCTGATTCTTTCTTTGGGGTGTGCTGTCTGCTGCGCACTGGCTGCCAGCACTTGGGAGGGACTGCCTGTGCAGTGTGTTTACTGAAGATGTACACATTCTCACTTGAGGCATTTTTCCCTTACCAGTTGAGTGTTACCAGTTAAACTCTGCCATTTTGCCTCTTAGTGAGCACACTTGAGCCCACTTGCCTGACTCCTGATGTCATATTGAGAAGCTGCCAATTACCAGTTTCAGGTGTTTCTATCTGTTATTGTTATTATGGAGTTGGCTGTGACTGATTATTACTTTAGACAGTTTAATACCCAACTGACCATCACCTGGTGGTTGCCTGACATTTCTGGTGAAGGGCGCTTCTCCTGCCCTACTTACATCTGACTAGCTATCTGCTATAACGAATGTAGTAGAATGAGGGCACGTGTATCTCCTCACTGTGTAAAAATTATATATATGCTATTATATAATTACATTAATATAATCTTAAATTCATAATTAGATTATGATTAAGTCTTAATACATAATTATATAAATATATAATTATATATTATATGTATGAGAGCTAAAGAAAATAACATGGTATATATAATATACAATTATATAATATGTTATTAATATAATTAATGTAATACTGTATACTTATAATTAACATATTAATAGACTATATAACAAAATATTCTATATTATATTTATATGTAAGATATGATGACAGTAGTGAATATCCTAAGAAAAAGGTCTTTAAACAAGTTAATAACTATGGGTGCAACAATTTTTGTTTATTGGGTTGACATAACTTATTGGATGAGTAAATTAAAACCTATGTACCATTTTATTAAAGTTTAATTAAATGTTAATTAATGAAGCCTAGATTTGCCTCTCCATTAATCTATGTGTATATAAAAAATAATTATAACATTCAAATAACATTCAGTGATGGTGAAACTTCATGAAATAATACTTATATTGCTGGTGAAATAAAAATTAGTAAGCTTTCAGTGGTGATTTTGTATAATATGCATCACAAGTCTTTATAATACTCATATCCTTTGATCTGGTAAATCTGCTCTCAGGACAGAAATTACCAGGGAGATGCTAAGAGATGTAAATTACAACATTGAAAGCTGTAGCATTATTTATACTGTTAAAAGAATATAATGTATTTATCCAAGGGAGTTATATGCAGGAGAGAAAAATACTATTAAAAATATATATTTAATGATGTAGAATGCTGCTGTATTAAATAGAAGCTGTATAACCACATGTAGAATAGGAACTCAATTTTATAAATATTGGAAAAGGAAACAAGAATTGTGTCTATTTCATTTTCCTAAGTTTCTACTTTGAAAGTCACTGCTGGAAAGAGGGTGTAAATTCAATTTGAATTTAGAGGTTCTTGCTCTCTAACGTTCAGCGTGGCTTTTAGCAAAGCACACAGGCATTCATTTCCTTTATTAGTGAAATGGAATCAGTACCATCAGACCCAATCCCAACCCATATCCAGGATACTATGAGGCTTGTATACCACAATGCATATGAAGCGAATGGCTGTAGACATTAATTTATCACTTACATTATTTCTCTTTATTATCTTCCTATATCTTTATTGCTCACTTCATTCTCTTTCCTTCATTATACCAAACTGTTTACCAAATGAAAGATTAAAATAATTCAATATTTCCATTCATCCTTTACTGGAAAGATGAGACAAGATCAAACTTTTCAGAATTTACAATTCTCTGATTAGAAAAAGAGAAGCCCTCCTACTTTTCCTACTCTAATTTCTTATCTAAACCTCAGGATAAAGAGAGTAGACCATTTGGATGATTTTTTTTAAAAAACAATGCCCAGCAGTACCCCAGGTAGAAGAGAGGGTGTTTAAACATATGCATATTGTGTTCATTTCTAACTTTGGAGATGAGAAAAAGCTTAGCACGTGTCAAAACTTGTTTAATCAAATGATTTGTTTGCATTATGTACACATATATAACCAACACATATGATTATTGGATGATAATTGGGCTTGGAAGTGCTCCTTTCCAAACATAATTTTATTTTGCTTTTTAAATTAGTATATCAGTCTGTATTTCTCTAAAATTGAATTGCTTGTACATCTTCTAAGACTGTTTCATAAGATGTTTTACCAACTCAAAAGTTTTACAGGCAATTCAAATTGAGTTTTGGATGTTTTTTGTTTGCATTTATTTATTTTAATTATTTTTTTAAAATTAAAATTATTATTATTTTTTTAGAGACAGGTTTTGCTCTGTTGTCCAAGCTGCAGTGCAGTGGTATGATCATAGTTCACCATAGCCTCAAATTCCTAGGCTCAAACAATCCACCCATCTTAGCTTCCTCAGTACTTGAGGCTACCAGGAGGACACCACTGTGCCATTCTAATTTTTAACTTTTTTTTTTCTAGACATGGGATCTCTCTACGTTTCCCAGGCTGGTCTCGAACTTCTGAGCTCAAGCAGTTCTCCTGACTTGGCTTCTCAAAATGTGAGTAAAACAAGCATAAACTACCATGCCTGAACAGTATTGTTTTTGATTTTTTACTATAAAAACTGTAACAGTATTTGATTTTGTTATTTCAGAAACACACAGCAATGTAACCTGTAGAAAGCAAACGATCTGTCTTTTTAAAAAAGGATTCAAAGGAAGTTTATAGATCCCTTTATAAGAAAATAATTTCCATAAAAAATGAAGTCAATTATATTTTGGTTGTGAAGTTGATGTCTAATCATATTTTTCTTCCCATCTTTGCTTGGTTATCAGTTTTAGTTACAGCTTCTCTCACAAGTTTTTTTTCTTTCTTTCTCCATAAAGAAAATGTTTGCAGCTACAATAAATACATTGACCAGGGAATCTCAAACCAATTAACTGCCCTACTTAGGAAAATCCATCTTAGTTTTTGTAGTTGAAACAACAATATAAATGATATAATAGAATGAAATGTAAATGGATGGTAGAATGAAATGTAAATGGATGGATAATATGATTATGCACAACTATATTAATTTTTTTCATGATTTCTTTTGAGAATATAGCATATGAGGATTCTATTTAATTAGACTAAAAGGTAGTATGACCCAATGGGTTGTATATGCATTAGCTGAATCAAATATTACTTAAAGTATTATAAAAACTTACTTTAATGCTAGATTTTGGTTATGTTAAAATGTATTCAATAACTATTATATACCAGAAAACACTGTAGTCTTGACACTTCCTTATTGTGAAGATAAAGCATAGCTTCCGGATAGGTTGCAGCATGTCTAAAGAAAAGGCACATATGGAGCTTAAATTTCAACTTTAATTATCCATGTTTGTACTTACAGCCCAGATTTACTATGCAATTGTTACATTCTCAATTTATTCCTCTCATGAGAACCCAATTCAATGTTATTTTTTCCTTCTAGAATTCTAATGCTGTAAAATTGATATGCATACATACAACTATATGTTATCTGTAGTAGTCAAACAAATTTAAAAATTCTCTTGATATTTTAATATGTATTATAAGAAATACTTTACTGCGTGTACTTCAAATCTTACAATTTAGTTGAGTTATCCTGAAAATTACGTGAAACATTTTTGACCACCTGTTATGCTAGGTATGAAGGAAGCTAAGTGATTAATTTATGATCCCGAGGTTCCATCTTTTGTGATCCCCAGTTTCCATCTAGGAAATTTTGGAGATGCAAGTAAAGCTAGATCCTCTAATTATATGGTGTCTTAGTTCCACCTTTACTTTCCTTGGGAAAGGCATTCTGTCAAAAAATTTGGTAAAAGCTTGGATAACACCTATCTTTCTATCTTGCATGCACTTTGCTAACATTAGAGACAATAATTACAAGCAAATGTTCTTTTTCTTCACCTTTTTCTTTCTGATGGTTTTAAATTATTAAAGTGAGACTGGAACACTGTATCAAGATCACATTAAACCTAGAAGCCTAGGTCTCTTTAGCTTTCCTAAAAGCTATGTCCATAAAACCACAATATCGCTTTATCAAATATTTTAATGAACCAAATGCTTATATTTTCAAATATTTTTTCAATAAATTGAGTCTAAGACATCTTACTTTGTGGTGGAAACAGTCATCATTTTCATTTTAACAGTACAGTCATTAAAAAACTGAAAGAATTGGAAGGATTAAAAATATTAAAGAACTGGAAGGATTGTTGAAAGTGAAGGGCTGTATCATGTAGTTTCTAACATTAAGGATCCATGTCATATGAATTTAATATTTGGCATCAATTTTGTATGACTTTCAGAGTTTCAGGTATTCAGTCATCAGATATATTTAATCAACAACATTATATCAGTGATAGAGTAAAAGGCTCTTTCATTCCATAGAAAGTAATGTTCTCTATGTAATGGCAAACATAGCTCTTTCAATCCAGTTAAGTAGTAGTAGTATTTTTTTTTTTAATCTGATGGGTGTGTCATCTCTTTTAGGCAATAGTAAAGCAGCAGCTGTCAAAGACCCTTACAGATTGTGATCTTATGGTTTGCTTCAATTACTGACAATTGATTCTAAACTGTAAAGAATAATTTTATGTTTAATCATAAATGTGTGAGTGATAGGAAATTCACTTGAAGAAAACACTATATCAGTTTTTGTTGTTGTAAAATCTGTCTTCATAGCTTGTCTACGTTGAGTAACACTCTATTAAACACTCCCTTTGATTCACATCTTGAAAAGTCAATAGCCTCTTCCGTAGAATTTGGTCAGTATGTAAGTATATACACTGCTTATGGCTATAGTTGGTATATACTTTTTAACTATGTTGGGTTTTAATAGCTGTTCGGTAGTTGTAAAGCTGTAACATTTGAATACCTGATACAAGGTAAGGAACATTTTTAATATATACAAAGACACTATAACCTAGCCTACTATGACATATTCTCAAGCTGGCAGTGTTTCCTTAGGCTTATTTTTGTTATTTAAAAAATGGCACACTGTTACCAAACTTGTTTTCTAGTCTTGAACTGCTATATGTTTCTGAAAAGGTGTTGTACAATTAATATAAGGCGTCACGAATTATAGATGATCTCTGTTCAATCTCCCAATTAAATATAAAGTTTCCTTATTTTCATAAAAACTGCTATGCTGTAACATGAGTATATTGATATTGCTTCACTGTCCCAGTGTGGAAGACAAACATTGAAAGCCCTGAAATACAGGATCCTTAGAAGTCAAGTTGAGCATATTAAAATAAGACATTACAGGCTTCTCGTAATCAAGAGATCTTTTTAAAGCCTATCTTTAGAAGAATCTAGTCAGTTGATAACATATAGCTTCTATAAAAAGCACAACCTAATTGCATTTTTTTACAAAATTGCATGGATTAAGATTTCATTCAAACAAGGAAATCAAGTCAATTCCCTGTAGCTATCTTAATTTCAAGGGATGACCCTATAGAAAATTCTGAAATATCTTTTCCAAAAATATTTCCATTCTGTGTGTTACCATATGAGATATTTGAATTAAGATGACTACTACTTAGTTGAAAAGGAGACACTCAATTCAATTTTAGTACATACTTCCCCCTCTCTCTTTCATGCAGCACCTATGAGAGTTAATGGCAGCTGAAGTCTCCTTTGGGAAATATCGGTAGATATCTCAAAATTATTTTTCTCTGCTATAGATTTTAATGCTCAGTTCTGTACAATAAAAAGCCCTAACAATGTTTGTAAATTCAAAGAAAATACTGTATCTATGGCTGTGAACATGCTTACTTGAATCTCTGGATGGTATATTTTTATAGGGAAAAAAAGTTGCCATAAGCTTACTACCTATTTTCATTTTTCTTCCCCATAAAACAGTGGGAAGGAAGGAGATTATAAAACCTTAATGATCCTTTTTAAAAAGTTTAATAAACATCATCTGTAATTATTTTGCAAAGAAATGCTGCTAATTGAAAGAAAATCATTCTTTTAGCATGCACACCTGCTGCTGCACAAACAGTCCATTACTTGCTGAAGAACTTAATTCTGATACAAGGCTGAGTCTCCAGTTTATCTCCTTTAAGAATGTCCACTTGAAAATTCTGCCTTTTCTCAGAGTTATCTCAGAGTAATCATGACAGGATACCAAAGGGGAAATACAGTTTTACTCTAGTATTTGTCTCTGCAGATTTTATAGTCCTGGATTTTATCTGGATCAAAAGAGAAATAAAAATCAATCTCTTCTTTAAAATAATCAGAATGCAGTTACCCCAGTATCAGGTCACAAAATTGCCTTAAAGATCTCACAACACAGCCATACTAGTCATCACAGGAGGAGAATAAATCAAACACATCATTCCTTTAATCTGGAGGAATTGTCACTTGGGATTTTATTTAAAAATATTTTAAAGGCCCCTTCCTTCTTGAAAGCTATAACATGTGAAATGAGGTTATTTTCCCATACTAGTCCAATATTGTGCCTACTAACCCGTATACCAAAGGTTGATGTACACATGGTTTACTATCAAAACGGCAATCAAAACAATAGAAAATCAACAAAAGAGTCATAAGATGTACATCATTGATTCTGCACCAAACACTTTGCAAAATATTTTGTTGTTTGTATGCATATGGATTTGCTTATTTCTTTTTTCTGGCAATATAACCATATTCATTTTCATTTATTATATAAAAGTCAAAAACTCACAAGCACATTGCTCAATTTATAGCCAACTCCCAGCGTCAGTGTTATTAATAATGTATTCCCTTTCATAATATATAACTAAAACTTATATTAGATTTTTCATTACATAGTAAACTACAAATAAAATAAAAATCACTCATAATTTCACTGCCTTGTTTTCTTCAATAATAATACTATGTTATATAGCTTAAGTAGTATGAAAACGTACAAAAAGAAAAGTGAGAAACTTTCTTCCCTATTTCTTAATGTTAGGTAATCAAAGTATTTGTTATTCTTCCCAGATTAAAAATAGGTTACAAATATCTACAAATACTTATCTTTTACAATTATTTTAATCATACGTTTTTTCAAATCAGCAAATAAAACTCCATGTCATTCATGTAATAGCCACAAACTATTCCATAGTTTTTCTGGAGTATTAGTTGAATAATTAATTGCTTATTTGGTTAAATAATTGCTTATTATTATTCAGTTAAATAATTAACTGTATTATAAGATAATAATTGTTTGCCTTCGGATTTCATTATCACATAAGTACTTTGATGGTAACATGTGAGACTGACTATGCAGTAGGTACCATTGTCATTTCTATTTAACAGAGGAGAAAAGGAAGTCACAGAGCATTCAAGTAAATTTCCTGGTATTACCCACTTACTTAATGGAGTCAAAATAGAAATAAAGGCAGTCTGACTTTAGATTCCAGGGTCTTAAACACTACCATATGAATTTCTAGTAGATAGAGGTAGCTGTGCTGGGGCCTCCTATGTCCAGCATTTCAAGATGAGCTCTAAGTTGATTCATGAGATTCAGAGCTTATTCTGACTAAAATTATGTAGTTTGTTCATAACTCCACCAATGTCATGTACTTCTTACCTACTTAGACTAAAAATAATACATTCCTGTAATTTTATGCTGAAGGATGAGACTCCAGAATCAAGATGGCTTTGTTTAGCAGAGACATTAATGAGTTTGAGTTTATGCAAATTAAATGTGGGCCTAGAGCTGGGAGTACAGACTTTAGGTACTTTTTAAAATATGATAGGAGAAATTGAATTTGAGGGAGGAAAATCCAAGAGAATAGGTCATGCAATATGGCAAGGATCTGGAGCCTACAGAGAAAAGTAAGTGTTGAAATGCTCCTAATAGTACATAGTGAAATAGCAGGAATACTTTGTAGGTAAAGAAAGTCTAATATTCAATTTACATTTTTCATTTAATATACATATATGTAAAGTTTTATTGTTAGAATATCCTGGAAAGGAGGAAAAATTTCATGTGTGGATGATAAAGAATACAGGAACAAAGAAAATAGAGTAAAAGCAGTATAAGTGAAATTAAATTTCAGCAACACTGGAAACTTGGTATAGATTATAAAAGTAGCCAACTCCCTTCCCCTCAAATCCCACAAACCTCCTGGAACTTGAAGAAATTTTATGAATGTTAGTTTTCCTATAGAGTTTGAGAAATCTTGAAAATTTATTTGATTACCTAGAAATATGCTGACCTTTGCTGACATCTAATTACAATAAGATTTAAGAAGTTAAAGGAAAAGAGATCTAGCAGAAAGAATGGAAAGTATTGCCAAGGAAATACAGCCAAAGAGGAGTATTTGGCAGAAACATAGAACAGAGGAAATGGTCAGCTAAGTACTTCCCACTTCACTTTCCTTTATTAATATTTTTGACAGTTTCAGAAAAATGAAACTATGAAAAATATGACAAAATAGTGCAAAGAATTCTCAGATATCCTCCTTCCAGATTTATCAAATGTCAGCATTTAAGTACAACTTTTAATACAGATGTTTATTCATTCTTCTTTCCCTGAACTACTGAGGAATAATTTCCAGACATGGTATTCCTTTACTTTCCCCCACAAAGTACTCAATGTGTATTTCCTATAAACAAGGAATTGTTTTATACAATGTTTATAATGGCTAAATACACAACATTGATTAAATACCAACATTTATTTCTGGGAGTAGTAAATTATTCTATTCAGGGTCAGAAGCTAATTATTTTAGGTTTTGCAGACCATACGGTTTTGGTTGCAACTACTGATTTCTGCTGTTGTAGTGCAAAGGCAGCCAGAGAAAATATGTAAATAAAAGATATGGCTGTGCTCAATATAAATTGATTTTAAAAAACAACTAACAGGATGCCTTGGTTCATGAGTCATCTTTGCTGATCCCTGATCTAATATATAAACCTTCTTCAGAAGTCCTAATTGTCTAGGTAATGTCATTTATAGCAAAAGAAAATCTCAAGTCCTGTGTTGCATTTAGTTGTCATGTAGTCTTAATCATATTTAATCTTGACCTGTTTATCTTGTAACATTTTTGAAGACTACTGAGCAATTATTTTGTAGAATATTCCTCTAATTGGATTTATCTGATACTTATTTTTGGTTAAATTCAAGGTAATCACTTTTGTTCTGAATGTTATGGAAGTGATGAGGAACAGTCTCAATGCATCATGTCAGGGGCTCCTGCTGTTGATTGTAACACCATTATTTGTATTAATAACTTTGGTAATTAGGCTAGAAGGCTGTCAGCCAGATTTCTCCAATCTAAAATTATAACTTTATACTTCAAATTAGTAAATGTTTTGTTGGGAGCTACTTTAAGACTATGTAAATATTCTGTATTCCTTAAACCTTTACTCACTAGTTTCATAATTTATTGTCAGTTTTTGTCTGAATCATTTATTATGGTGGTTGCCAGTGGTGATTTTCTAATTGCATCATATTTTCCACAACTAGTGGTTGGTTTTCTAGTGCAATGAAGACTATATTTGTTTTTTATGGAGGCTTACTTTATTCAAAGACTAAAAAAAATCGTTATTTATTTCAATTGTCAAAATATCCCAGATTTGACTTTTTAGAGTCTCTTCAAACTGACTTCTAAGTCTTTTTATGTCTCCATCATTCGTTGAGCACATCTATGCTTTTTGGCATATAAAGATATTCCAGCTTCAATTTATCCTTACCAGATCCAGACATGAAATCAATCATTTCTCTAAGGAGCCTTGATTCTTTTTTAGGGGAAAATGGTATTTAGAAGACAAGATATACAAACAAGTATATCTGGAAAGTACACACATACACACATACCAATGCACCCACATACATCTATTATCTATTTCTATATGTATCTTTCTATCTACACACTTAATATATTAAACCCAAGGAGTTCACATTGACATCTTCAAGTCCAATTCAACATGATGGGATTTATTTGTCCTTTTCTCTTCGATATTTGTAAGTCTAAAATAGGAAAAAGCTGGCTGTCATTATCCATAATATATTTATTTATTTGCTTAATTCTGTAATATGTAAAAGTAGTTTTAGAGTTACTAATATATAAAACATTGATTCCAAAAGTCAGTACTATGCCGGAAAGTATATTCACAGAGTACTCACCTCCACCCTCCACTCTCTGTCCTTTCCACCACATCTCACTCATACACTATATGCCTGAGGTGAGCAGTTCTTATTGTTCATTGGTTTATCCTTCCAGCATTTATTTTTGCTTAAATGAGCAGACCCTTGCATGTTTATTTTTTGTTTTTATTTCTCCTCCTTTTCACCATAAAAGTAAAACTGTATGAAGTTTAAGTAATTTATCATACTTTGCTTTTTTCTTTTAGTATAACATCGAAATCACTCTACACCTCCACACCAGTTTATGAAGATCTACTTCATACTTCGTTTATTTTTTTACAGACAGGGTCACCCACGCTAGAGTGCAGTGGCACAATGATAGCTCACTACAGCCTCAAATTTCTGAGCTCAAGTGATCCTCCCACCTCAGCCTCCCAGGTAGCTGGAACTGCAGGCACATGCTGAGTCATCTGGTTAACTTAAAAAAAATTGTAGAGATGGGGCTGAGTATGGGTTGCAGGATACCGGGGAGTCTCAGCTCCCTGGTAGGATGTGTTCTTCTAGGCCCTTGGTCCCTCACTCACCCAAGAATTGGGGAGAGGAACCCACAGGGCCTGGTGAGCTCATTTAAGTAAATATCAGACCCCAAAGAGTTTTGCAGAAAGTGATTTATTTAGGAAGAGAGAGAGAAAAAGGAGAAAGAAATAGAAAGAGAGCGAGCTCTCACAGTGTCATGAGAGGAGATCCAGAAATGGAGTCCTCCCAGATGTGGGAGAAGGGAACTTTTAACCTGGGAGGTATTCCCGCCCCAGTCAAGTTTTCTGTCCTATAAAAGGAGTTCCTTTAAACTCCCGCTGGAGTGATTGATCTTTGATTTCTGATTCTGATATGTTGTTTGGCCCAGGGTACTCCCATAACTTCTGCAGGCTTTCTAGACAAAGGAAGCTCACCTGGGCAGTCCATCTTCCCGCCCTTGAGAAAGTTAATCAAAGATCTCTAAGCTCCTGGATAAATATGTGGAAGAAGGCAGGTGGGGCATGTTGCTGGGAAGTTCTTGCCTTTGAAATCATGCCCCTTTGTGTACCCAGGAAGAGAATACATTCTCTCGGGCCTCATCATGTTTCCTAGGCCAGTCTCAAATTTGTAGGTTCAGGTGATCCTCCTTTTTGGCCTCCCAAAGTGCTGGGATTATAGGTGTGCACCGCTAGGTTCACCCTCATTCTTTTTTACAGCTACCTGGTACTCTATTTTTGGATATATCAGAATTTATTTCCTAGGAATAGGCATATAGGTTGTTTCCAGTATTTTGCAGTTATAATCAAGGCTTGAATAGCCTTCTACCTGTACATTTTCACAGTGTCAAAGGTATAGCTTTAAAATAAATTCTTGGAGGTTGCAAATGTATATTGTACTTTCTCTTCTTTTTAGATAGAGGTCTTGGTTTTACTTTTGAGCAGAAGTGGTTCCAACTTTTTTTTAGTCAGTGCAGTATTGAGCATGTAACAAGAGTATAGTATATATTTGCTGAATGACTAAAATTCTCCCAGATATAGAAAATTTGATGAGAAATAAATCTACCTAGACCTACAATCTTGGAAAGGAGAATTGGTTTGTGAGAAAAGCTCCTGAAAGAGAAATATGACATAGGTATCAGTATCACAGGCAAAGACCAAAGGAAGCAAAGCTCTTGAGGCGACTAAGCTCAGCTACCAATAGCAAGAGAGCCTGTAAATGACATCTGAGCAGAATCAGGAAACAAGAAACAGAGAATTCACCATTTTCAGTTCTGTTGGAGCTCGTGTGAGTAATATCTGTAACAAAAATCTTCAGATAGAAAATTCCACACACAAAATCCCCAGAATGAAAATGCTTTGTGGAAATGAACCCAGGCTTCAGAGAACTATAAAATAGCAGCATATGTAAATTTCTGACAATTAAGTTGGCCCCCAAAAGGAAATTTTTGAGTGCATTTGAATGGATTTTGGCCTTTTTATCCCCAAGGAAAATAATTAAAGGAATATGGAAACCAGTCTCAAAAGTAGGAAAGTCTGTTATCTCCTCACCAAGAGAAATCAACAGAATTGTAATGCTTCCATGAACTCTCATGACAGCCGTGTGTAAACTCAACACAAGCCTGTATTCAGCTCTAAAAAACTCTATTACAAGCTTCTCCCTTTCATCCTTTTTCATGTTTAGTTCAGATTCAGAAAACTGTGAATAATTCATAAGCTCAAATGTTCTCCCCATTATGGTGAATAGCACCACAGTGAAGCTGCCGCTTATTTTGCTAAAGTACACATTGCTAAAAAGTTTCTCTCTGACTCTGTACTGTTATTTTTTTACTAAAATGTCTGTCCCTTTTTTTAAAGGTATTTTATAATTTTCTTGAATTAATATTTAAATCTATTATGTAATTGAACACCAATTAGATCATATCAATTTTTAGGTTAATTCAAAGAACTGAAAAATCAAATCAGATGTTATTAATCTAAGAAAGAAAAATTGCCACATCCTAACCTGGCTATAGGATACAGCTGAGCATGCCCCAGATTATCATAGTAATAAAAGACATTAGGTTTAGTAGTTTATTTTTAACAGATATTTTTAAAGTATAATTCATATACAAAGAACTGCACATATTGAATATGTTTCTTTCACTGAGTTTGCACATATGCAAATACCTATTATACCATTGCCTCAGTTGAGGTAATAGACACACCTAACACCTGGCAAAGGTTTTATGTCCCTTTGTTTTTTGTTTTTGTTTTTGTGGTAAGAACTTTTTTGTTTTGTTTTTCATTTTAATTGACAAGTAATTATACATATTCATGGGATACATAGTGATGTTTCAATACATATGTATAGTGATCACATCAGGGTAACAAGCCCTCAACATGAGATTTATCCTCAAAAAATTTTGAAGTGCACAATATTATGTGGTTAACTTCAGGTACTACAATGTACAGCATCTCCCTATAACTTTTCTTCTAGCATAACTAAAACTTTATACCCACTGAGCAAGCAACTGCGTTTTCCTCAACCTCCCCTGTAACCTGCTGTATTCTCTTTCTATCAGTTTGACCATTATAGTTACCTCATATAAGTGAAATCATGCCTCCAAGCACAGTGGCACACTCCTGTAAACCCAGCACTTTGGGAGGCTGAGGAGGGTGGATGACCTGAAGTCAGGAGTTAGAGACCAGCCTGGCCAACATGGCAAAACCCTGTCTTCTACTAAAATACAAAAATTACCTGGGGATGGTGTCAAGCACCTGTAATCCCAGCTACTTGGGAAGCCAAGGCAGGATAATCCACTGGACCCAGGAGATAGAGGTTGCAGTGAGATGAGATCGTGCCAGTCATTACACTCCAGCCTGCCTGAGTGACAGAGTGAGACCCCGCCCCCCAAAAAAGGTGATATCATGCAGCATTTGTCCCTCCGTGATTGGCTTACTTCACTTAGCATATTATACTCAAGGTTCATTTACGTTGTCACAAATTATAGGGTTACTTTTTTTAGTAAAGATTGGATAACATTCCATTC
This sequence comes from Plecturocebus donacophilus, assembly GCA_004027715.1. Taxonomy (NCBI): domain Eukaryota; kingdom Metazoa; phylum Chordata; class Mammalia; order Primates; family Pitheciidae; genus Plecturocebus; species Plecturocebus donacophilus. Next base: position 46,029 of record PVKP010000459.1, read on the forward strand.
CATTGTATGTGAATACCGTATTTTCTTCATTTATAAGCCAATTGACCTTTGAACTTTTTCATATCTGGGCTATTGTGAATAATGCAGCAATGGACATGGGAGTGGAGATATTTCTTTGAGATGTTGATGTCAGTTCTTTTGTATTTATAACCAGAAGTGAGATTGCTGGATAATATGGTAGTTTTATTTATATTCTTTGAGAAATCTCTATACTCTTTTCCACAGCTACTGTGCCATTTTATACTTCCAGCATCAGGGTACAAGGGTTCAAATTTTTCCACATCTTTGCCAGCACTTGTTATCTTTCAATAATTCTCATCCTAATATGTGTATGTTAGTCAGGGTTCTCCAGAAAGATGGAAGAAACAGAAACAATACATATGTAATATAGTCTTAGTCCATTCAGGTTGCTATCACAAAATACTTTAGACTGGGTAATTTCCAAACAACATAAATTTATTGACCACAGTTCTAGGAGCTGGGAAGTTCAAGGTGAAGGCATCAGCAGATTTAGTACCTGGGGAGGGCTTGTTCTGTGCTTCAAACATGAAACTTTTTGTTGTGCCCTCACATGGCAGGAGGACAGGACGGAGGAGCTCCCTCAAGCTTCTTTTGCAAGAACATCAATACCATTGTGAGGGAAGATCCCTCATGATCTAATCATCTTCCAAAGGCCCCACTTCTTCACACCATCATGCTGGGGATTAGATATCAGTAAATACGTCAACTCAAAAAGAATTAAAGACTTAAACATAAGTTCAAAAACTGTAATACTGCTAGAAGAAAACGTAAGAGAAAGCTGCTTGATATTGGTCTTTGCAGTGATTTCTTGGATATGACACCAAAAGCACAAGCAGAAAAAAAAGCAAAAGTAGGTAAATGAGGCTGCATGAAACTAAAGGGCTGCTACACAGCAAAGAAAATAATTAAGAGAACAATGGAAAGGAAGAAAATATTTGCAAACCATATATCTTCTAAAAAGTAAAGTCCCCAAATATGTAAGGAAATACTACAACTCAATAGCAAACAACCTGATTAAAAAATGAGCAAAGAACTTGAACAGATATTTCTCCGAAGAATATGTTCAGATAGGCAACAAGCATATGAAAAGATGCTCAACATCCTTAATGATTCGTAAATTTGCAAATCAAGACTACAATATTTGTCCATTTTTAAGATCCCAGTATGTGTTGTGAAGTCATAAGAGCTTTGTTTTCAAGCACTTAAATTATTAAAATATTCTTCTATAGTTTTATAATTTTTCTTGACAGTCTTTCTCATACTGACATATCACAAATAGTGTTTCTTCTCTCATTTCTTTGCATTTATTAATGTTTCTAAGGTATTTATCGTGTGATAATCTATTTTAATTGCATTATTTAGTTAATCATCTTAAAACTCCCAGCGTGGTTGCTATAATTATCTGTATTTTTCAGGTGTCAAAATTGAGGCTCAGAGTAGTTCACTAGCTACCTCATGATGACAAAGCTAAAAGGCGGCAGAATTGTAATTTTATTCTGACACTAGGGCTCAAGCAGTCACCGTATCTTGACACTTGATAATGATGTTGAATTTACAAAGTTGTTGAGGTGTATTTTTTACTAAGCCTAACTTTGACAAGACAGTAGTTGAGTTAGAACAACTTAAAAATCACTTTCTCAATTTCTCTTACAGAAATTAACAGTTACATTTAAGAGGTAGAAGTGGCATTCTCTGCCAAAAGCCCAAATTGAAAAAAAAAAATTCCCAGTATAAATTTTTCCATGTATCCTACTTTAAAACATTACAGGTTTTATGAGTTTACATTTATTGAGTTCATCAAGCACCCAGCTATGGTTTATGCATTATGTCATTTAGCCCTGATTGCTCATACTCTAGCCTGGGCAATAAAACAAGAATCCCATTCTCTCTCCCTCTTTCTATTCCTCTTTCTTTATCTCTTTCATTCTTTTTTTTCTTTCTTTTGCAATTTCTTTCTTTCTCCTTTTCTCTCTTTTTCTAAAGAAAAAAAATTAAAACAAAAAGATATATACTTTTATCTACCTATTTTACGTAACACTTGGATGCCCAATATTCGCTTCTAATTATACATATCAAATTTAAGAGATTGACATCTTCTCCAACAACCTGTTTTTTCTCTACTCTTCTCCATCTCCGAATGGTGCAACAGCAGGTGCCTAATTATTCAGGAGAGTACCCTAGGGGTCAGACTTCTGTATCCTTTACCTGTCTTCTACCTCCAATTTATTGCTTAGTCATGTCACTGTAAATCTCCAAAATGTATCTTAAATCCAAATACTTCCCTCCATGTTTATTACCTCCACCATAATCCCATCCCCTTATCTCTTGCCTTATCTGCTATTTTTTGGCATTATCAGTTTCCCTTCCTCTAATCTTGACTTCCTAATCTCAAGATAATATAAGTTGTCTTTTGAAAACATCTATCATTTTCTATTTATTGCTTTAATATCTTCTCATTTATCTTAAATTGAACCCTACAGTCTTTAAAAAAACCCTAACTCTCCAATCTTAATTCTCAAAACTCTTTGCCCTTGCTCATTTCCTTCCCCAAAAATGTCCATGTTTCAGTTCCTTGAATGTTCCAAGATGTTTCTCAGCACAGGGACTTCTTATACACTCTTCTTTGATTTGAAATACTTTTCCCCAAGCTTGTCATATAGAAGACGTTTTCTTGTTCACAAAATGTCACTTTTTCATGGGGCCTTCCTTGATGAATCTATCTAATATCACCTTCTACATTTCCTGTCTATCAAGTTATAGTACATATTGTACATATTATAATCAAGACATATATTGTTTATTAATTTTTTATTGGTTATCACCAGAAACTAAAAAGCAAACTACAAAGGAGAAGGAACATTGCCTACAAGCATGCATAGCACAGGTTAGCTATTAATAAACAGTAAATCAATGAATGAACCAATGGAACCTCACAACTACTCTATGAGACATACCTTTTGTGACTTCATTTTGGTGGCTAAGAATATCAAGGCTCAGAACATTACAGACAATTTCTGAGGATCATAAATCTAGTGAATAGCAGCCTTGTGATCCAGACACAAATCTGGCTGGCTCCAGAGTTCAGTCTCTACTCATTTTAATCATGTATTCTGCTTAAATTTATCCTGCTTCCAAATAAAGAACATTCAGCTGGTATTTTTTAGACACCCTTAAGTTGGGCTTACATTTGACCTGTAAATCAGTTTGGGAGGTAAGGACTTTCTGGCAACATGGCTCAATAAACTTGGGATCCAAGCCTGTTATTTGAGCATCAGCTAGAGTCTAGAATGAGCCTGTGATGTCACCACTTTTACAGCTGTGTGGAGAGTTCTGGAATGGCCAATTTATTTCCCAGGTCATTAGTAATCTGGGCAGCTTGGGCCTGCGGGTAGCACTGATAGATCTACTTGTCACAATAATAAGTCACTTTCTTAGAGTTGCACAGATTGGGGGAAAGTGTTTTTCCACTAAATCTTTAGGGAAACAATTTTTTAGAGGATACACAATATATCATTTCAGGTTATAATAAATCTTTTAACATCACAAAGTAGCACAGTATTTGGCTAGGTATGGAATTATATTTCTCCCTGCTTTTACCAGAGATAGAATAATTTGTCAATGAGAACTCCATATAGAAGTTCTATCAAAATGGCTTAAATTCCATAATTATCAGACTATATTTAAAAATCCACAGGAAATAGTTATTCTTTATCACAAGCTATCCATTTGATTGATTTTTCTCATATTTAATAAGATATTTATTGGTTAGGTAGTTTTTAATGTTAAATGTTATACACACAGGCACATATGAAACAAGTGATATAGTAAGCAAAAGTCATCTTTCATTTTTCAAGTTCCACTTCAACTTTCAATAATTCAAAAAGGTGGTATTCATAGAGGCAGCTCAGGAGTCTCTGGAATCTTTCTCTGTTCTGTTGGTATATGGTTTCTGATCTTGGGCAAGCAATAACTGACCAAGGAATCACATATCTAATTATAAAATGGGCAGATAAGAACGTGATTCTCTTTCAATTCAATATGTATTTTCTGTTCGTTTTCCAGTTATAGTAGTGACTTCTCTTGAATTGCATGTTTCCTGAGTGCTATGACTCCTTTGTGTATATACTAAAACTTATAGTAAAACATGCTACACTGGATTATAATTTCCTACAATAATTCCTGAGGATATCAGCAGATGCTCAAGTTCCTTATATAATATAGCTATTATTTGCATATAACCTACTCATATTTTCTCATATACTTTACCTCATTTTCAGATTACTTATGATATCTAATAGAATATAAATTCTATATAAATAGTTGTGCTATATTTTTTGTACAATTTTAAATTGTAATTTTTATTATTATTGTTTTCTTTTTCTGAATAATTTTGATCCATGGTTGACTGAATGTGCAGGTTCTTGCAGAAAGGGAGGGACTAACTGTATTTCTTTTTATTAGTGTTACCCACTAGAAGGCAGAGATATATCTTTGAGATTGTTTGATTCAATTGGCTTCACTTTTAATATCTGGCACCAGTTCTACCATCATTTGTTAATTGAATGAACACTTTTGATAAATATATACTTGGAAAAAAGTCAGCAAATGTTAATGGATTAATGTCTTAAGTAACAAAGTAAAAGTGGTTGTTGTTTAAAATTAACTGGACAGACATGATCTCACTGACACTGAGTCTAAACACATTGATCATTTTACCAGATATGCTAGCTAGAGGCTCATGATTGCCTACCATTGTCTGCCCTCAGAATAGTGAGAACAGCTTTATAGTCCACATCTTCTGCTAAAGACTGAATGTGGTACCACAGAGAGTAAATGAGGCACACAGATTGAGCCTTCAAAATATAGTCGTAATTCTATTTTATTCAATAAAAGAGGGTCCCAGATCAAGTTTGAATAGGGCATGGTATTTTCTTACCATTAAAAGAAGCACCCTCTGAGTCAGGCACTGTGGCTCACGCCTGTAATCCCAACTTTGGGAGGCCAAGACAGGTGGATCACCTGAGGTCAGATGTTTGAGACCAGCCTGGACAACATGGTAAAACCTCATCTCTACTACAAATACAAAAAAATTAGCCAAGTGTGGTGGTGCACATTTGTAATCCCAGCTGCCTGAGAGGCTGAGGCAGGAGAATCACTTGAACCTGTGAGGCAGAGATTGCAGTCAGCCAAGATCATCAAGATCATGCCACTGCACTCCAGCTTGGATGACAGAGTGAGACATCTCAAAAAAAAAAGAAAGTCTGAAATACAATTTTCTTAATGAGTAAATCCTTGTGATTACTTCATTTAATCATCCAGGTTTAGAAAAATGTAATATCAAAATAATGATAGTGTTTGACTTCTTAAAGCCTATTTCCTCAAAACTCAAATCTAGAAGATACTCTGAATGAAAATGAGTATTAAACAGAAATGATAGCCTTTCCTTTTCTAAGGGAGCTCATTTATAAAAAACTAAAAGGAAAATTTTATAACTTAAACATGTTTCATCACATCTACAGTAGAATGTCTTCTTTCTTTAAGAAATAAAATCACAAAATTGAAATTATTAAATTACTCACTGGCAAACAGGCACTGGCAAATTCTCTTTTTCTTTAATACATCTAAGAAAGAAAATAGCAAAATCTATATGGAAAAGTATTGAAATGTGTCACTTAAAAAAAAGATAATGTGTTTGAGATGTCAGTGTAAAAGGATGATGTTAAAGCTTGATATGTTTTATCTCAGGAAAATAGAAATTAAACCATAATGGTGCATTTGACAAGCTAGTATGTGTAATTGAAAAACATGAGTAATCGGGGCTCATCCCTGAGCTCAGATTATTCATGAGTTTCATCAAGCATGTAGAAGCATCCTGACATTTAGGAGACGGAGGGACAGATGTATGTGTGAAGTGCTTCCCTCCCTGGCCTACATGTCATCGCTGAAGGTAGCACTTGTACATAATGTAGATAGTAAACAGACTGGCATTCTGCCTGCTGCTGACCTGACAGGAAGTATCTGGCAAGAAGTCAGATGGACATCTGTATTACCTGCTATCTAGCTCCTTCTCCAGCACTCAAACAATGTGATGGAATTTTGTTTAATATGCCATGGTTCTCTTCTTGGTCTTCTTGGTTAAAATTTTTATGTTTAATTAACTCATAATAAAGGGAGATGTTTTATTGTTTCCCATATTTAGATAAGGAAACTACAGTATTGAAAGGTCAAGTAACCAGAAGCCCAATTAGTGTTAGAACCATCTTTCTAACTGTGACCCCAGATCTTGTGTCCAAAACACCACTCGGCCAAAAAGACTCATATGATCATAAATCTCAGTAGATAAAGTTTATGTTGAATCCTTCACTAACTTCAGAAAATTTCACACTAGCAAAACTCTGTAAGGACATGCATGCAAATCCAGAGTTATCTTTTCTCTCATTTTGTATTCAATCAAATCTAACAAATCAGACAAACCTATGAAAAAATTCAAAACTAAAAAAAGAAGTTCTACCATGCAGATAAAATCACCTGTAATTTACCAAAGGGTTTACCTACATCTTGAGTATAAATTTCTAATTTGTGCTGAGTATAGTGAGTATAGTTGTGTAATAAATTTACATCCAGAAGAGCTGGAAAACATAATTTTAATTGAGAGGTTTTCTGTCCTAAGATGTCCAATATGAAAGTATACATGTCTTTGCCACAGAAGTGAATACTTTCTGATGCATGAAATAGCAATGTTCAAAGATGACTTGAGCAATATTCAAGTTAGCCTTAGTGATGACACGTTGAAGCCTTCTAAGCTCCAAAAATAATATCTGTTTAATTACTTTTCTACAACTGTAAGGCATGAAGGTACTATCATTTTAAATACAGTTACATGAATTTATTTTCAGTGTTTCCATCAAGCCTAATTTAAATGCCTTTTCTCTTTTCTTTCGTTAAATGCTTTTGTGTATTTGGTGACAGTATCATTGTGCTGTTTATTTAAATGAGTTTTGTTTAAAGTTGTTAACATCTCTAACATACCACACACTCGTATATGTGTGCATGCACACATACACACAGCATTTCCTTGTTCAACTCTTTCATTTTTTTCCACATAATATTATTCACAACTTTTACATGTGTTGAAAATAATGGGTATGAAAACACTCATTGTGAGTAGTGTCTTTTTCCGTAATTAGTTTTCTTTTGTAATATCCATAATTCTTAAGGTATAAACATAAATTAGACAAGAATTAGGTGTTTTACACTACTCTAAATATTTTTCTTATCCTTAATTTGCACTGGATGTTTTATTTCTTGTATTTGTCATTGGAGGATGGCTTCCTCTAATTCACCTGTAAACCTCTGGAGACTGTTTCTTTCCATACTCCATTATGAGTAGAAGCAAACGTTATTTCCAGATTCTTTCTGAACAAATGCAAGGCAATGATAAGAAACATTTCTAAAAGAGTTTATGTGAGTTTCAAATTACCACGCTAGATTAACTCTGACTTCATGATATCCCCTGATTGTAGTATCTGAATAATGCAGAAAATCCCACCACAAAATGAGATTGGTATAGAGCCAGGTCCTAACATATTTCAAAGATGTTAAGTTTAATGGTGTCTCTTAGCATTTTCTCAGCTCTGAATCCACCAATCTCCCATGCCCCTCAGTGCTTCCCAAAACATATGGACCATAAACTTGATATGCCCAGTCATGACCCTATCAGCCTACCACCACTTCCACTTGAGAGATTGTATTAAAGACAGATGAAAGAGAAGGATGGTTGTGTACGGATAATATTGTAGATAGGTTTAGCTCGGCCACTTTGGAATCAGACTGCCTAACTCTGACTAACTTGTGAACCTAAGCTTTCTAGGCCTCAGTTTTCTAATTTGTGAAATAAAAACAATAATTGTATTGAAATAATAGTATTTATGGATAACAAATTTATCCAGTCCCTTTGTGCAGTGTCAGATGAGAGTTAATAACTCAATATATATTGCACATGGCTTTTTAGTTTTCCTTTTTAAATAATATTATTAAATGATATATTGTGTTCTAATATGGTTTTTAATTTCCTGCACTTTTTAATATGTTTTTATTAGTAACTCATTAATGGAATTACTTATTCACCAGTGCCATTGGGCAATTTTTAGTTTAGATAGTCCTATACATTAAAAAGGACTTAATATATATAACAGTAGGTCATTTTATGTAATGGAAAGTTATACCTTGAATTTTCTTTTTTTTTAAATAGCAAGACTCTTTGGAATTGAATTTGTAGAAAGTTTTGACTTATTGAACTCTGTCTAGGCTTTTTATGTGTTTGATGATTTTTTCTTATTTAGCATAATTTAGTATAATTGTTAAAATGATCGAATCAGATGAACAATTTATCATTTCTAACAGACCACAAGTCAAGAGTCAAGAGTTTCTATTTTAGATTTGTCATTCACAAGTTGGTGATCTTGGGTGAATTGTTTATGCAGTGAATTCTTCATGACTTGGGATCATTTTACTAGGTGTACACTAGCTTTAATGAACTAATGGGAGCCTGGCAAGTACTATCAAGTCAGAATAAAGAATTTGAAAAATTCAGGTCAGAAGGGATCTTATATTACATATTTCAAAGATGGAAACTGGAAATGTCTATAAAGCTGTGTAGATAATTAAAATGAATAAAATGTAACAACAGTAGCTCAAGCAAGATTATAAATGGGAATTAACAGTCAGTATTGTGGACATAGGAATGTTTTTATCTGTGGTTAATTAGAGAAAATAAAACTTGTCTATAAGGGGCAGTACTTCTTATTGATTGATGCCACAGAAAAACATAATGCAATTTTGTCAGATTTTCTGATGTTCAAATGCTAAGAAATGCTGGAAGTTAAGATTTTCATACAAACTGTTCTGAATTCTATATTTTTGCAAGTATTTGTTTGTTAAATAATATCTTAAAGCCGAGCAAACAGATTATAGTGCTACATTCAACCCAAGAACCACCAATTTGTTACCTGGTCAAATCGTTTCCCATTTGACACTTGAATTCCTCCACAACATTTCTAAGAAGTGATCATTACTATTAATAATTTACCAAGATAGTAATGAGCATATTGCTATCTATAGTATGCCTATAAAATTTTATAAATGATATACTCATTTCTATTTTGGTCAATTATTCTTATTTATAGATAGTTTTACTAGAAAGTTATATTTTTGTATTGCTTTTGCTTAAAAATAGTGCCAATAATTGTCAAATGTAAATTATTTTCCTCTTCAGAAACCATGATGATAAGATAATCTAATCTGCATATTCTTTAATCTGTTGAAGAAAATTATTATATCTCTATCTCCAGATTAATACCTACATCTTTTCTTAGTTCAATGATTTTTCACATAGAGTTGGAATTTCTTCATCTTTTGGTTGAAACTACTGAATTTATAGAAACTCTCTGTATTCTTAGAAGTGTTCAGGATAGAGTTAAAAACTGTAGTCTAAAAGTTTGTAGTCCCAAACTTTTTGGCACCAGGGACCAGTTTCGTGGAAGACAATTTTTCCACAGATGGGGACAGGGAGGTTAGGAGGGTACTGGGGATGGGATGGTTTTGGTATGACACTGTTTATTTCACTTCAGGTCATCAGGCGTTAGCTACATTCTCATAAGGAAAGTGCAACCTAGATCCCTCACATGTGCAGTTCATGATAGAGTTCAGGCTCCTGTGAGAAGGTAATGCTGCCACTGATGTGACAGAAAGCAAAGCCAGGCGGTAATGCTCACCTGCCTGCTGCTCACCTCCTGCTGTGTGGCTTGGTTCCTAACAGGCCAAGGACTGGTACTGGTCCATGGCTGAGGGCTGGGGACTCTGGGTTAAAGTGAGACCCATCAGAACAGTGCCAGTGCTGAATCACTATCATTTTCGCAGATCAGTGTGGCATGTAAAAATCTCTCTGCTTCTAGAATTATTTTGCTATGCAAATTAAATATTGCAATTATCAAATTAACATCACAATTCTGTTTTATGACGTTTCTTCATAGATGATGCCACTTGAATCTACAATGAGATATCTTCAGTATTATATATTCAGTAAAATGTTTCAATACTCAGCCTCAAATATTAGAGTATTACCCAACGGTTGAAAAGTTGTTTGTGTCACTGTTTATATTTTTATAATGTTTTATTTATGTCAGTATTTTTGGTCATAGTTTTGAACAATAATCTACAAGATTGTTTTGCAACTTTTCTTTAAAAATCAAATTCATTTGTTAAAAGATAATTGTGGAATTTTCCTTTAAAAGTAAAATGTGTTTCTTGGACCTGTAAGGATTTATACTGACAATATTTTACTCTAGCTTATTAGGAATTTAAGATAGTTCACATGTATCTTAAGAAGTAGCACAGAGTTTGTGGGATCCCAAGCATGGAATGTGAGGTAATTTTAACAGCATGTCAAAATCAAGTCCTCTTGGGGGTCTAAATCATTGTTAGTCCATGTATGAGAAAATAGCTTAGTGATCAACTTGATAACACCACATTATCTAGGCTTAACACTAGTTCCTTTTCAATTCATTTTATTTGTTCTAATTATTTTATCTTTCCTTCTTATGTTCTGGATATTCTTCCTTTGAGGGAAACAATCTATACATCACAAGAATAGTTCTGGGCTATATTTTTTATTTACAATAAGTCATTATGTAAGACTCTATCACCCTGCCAAGGACATAAGGAACCTGATAAATTGTCAGGTGTTGAGGTAATGTTAACCCTAGTGAGTCATACAACATGGCATTTTCAGCCCTTAGCAATGCATCATCCACATCTTCCCTACATCTCTCTGCTAAGGGCCTTAGGAGGTCATTCAGGGGCATGCAGTTTTAGCCACAACTTAGCCATTTATCACTATCTAACTTCACCTAAAAATTTTTTCTCATATATTTATGGGGTATTCATGGGGCAATACATGGCATATGGGCTTTCCATATGAGTGGATTTTAAAAGATTTACATACATCTTATTGTGGGCAGTGTAGAGGGGGCAGTGGGATAGAGACATGGATTTTAGGACATCTCTCATTTCCTGGATGCCTGAGTTTGCAAAAGGATAAGACAGGGCAATGAACTTTCCTTTGCAAGCCCCAAGAAGAACACATTAGTAATGACAGTGCTCTTTTTCAATCTAAAAAAAAGTTCAGTGGATTAGTAACACAGCTCTCTAGTTGTTCACTTCTTTCTTATTAAACTTCTATTGGAATTGGCTCTCAAATCCAGTTCTTTAGAACCTCCACATTTTTCTAATCATTCAGCAGCCAGTTATTTCAACTCATTGTCTTGCTACAACATTCTTCCCACCAAACCACTTTTCTTAACACCATTCTTTGTCCCTTTTCCCTGCATCTGTCTTACGGAACATTTCAGGAAAATGTTGCATGGTTTTGAATACTGGCTCTCTTCAAGTATGTTACTTTAAAATCCTATCTCTATATTTTTGTTTATCTACATATATTTTTTCTCATTCCTCAGAACTGCTAGATCCACTATTTGCAAATTCTTCTCAAATTCTGCCATCACTCTCCCTTTCTCAAAAACTTGTACTATTTCTCTTGTTACTGTTTTGAAGTTCATTTTGAGCCACAATTCCTCTTTATACTCTTGAGTAGAATAAAACATGCTTTATAATTCATGGTAATTCTTTCTTTTGTCTACCATTCTAGCTATTATAAGGAAGGGATAAGTTGTTAAACAGTAGACTAAAGCAGGTAAGTGGGCTTTACATTTACTCTATATACTCCTGCAAGTCCAATGGGGTACCATACCTCTTTCCTGAGAATTCACTCTCAGATTTTTTTCTTTTACTCTCCATTTTGACTGCTAGGTTTTAGAATATTGGATTCTATCTTGTTACCTATTGGCATCTTTCTCTGCCAAGCCTGTAGATAGATGGTCTCTCTTGGATTAGTGTCTGTTAGGGACATTGTTGTTTAATAAAGGAAAATGCTAATATTATGGGTTCTAGGGGCAAAGAGCCTTGACTTGTGTGTCTGTGTGATTTTGGACAAGTTATTTGATATTCCTAAGTTTTAGTTTCCTCATTTCAATAAGTGAAGTAAATTTAATGTATTAAGGCATTTTATTAGTTTTCTACTGTTTTATAGCAAATTTTCATAAAACTAGTGGTTTAAAATTACACAACATCTCACAGTTTCTGTTGGTCAGATTAACTGGTTCCTCAGTTCCAGGCTCACCAACTGAAAATAAGGTGTCAGAGCTACAGTTTCACCTGAGGCTTGGAGTCCTCTTCCAAAGTCACCTGTTCTAGTGGAATTGAGTTATTTGTGGTGGTGAAGGCTGAGGTTCTCACTTTCTCATTTGGTTACTGTCGCGCAGGAGCCATTCTCAGCTCTTAGATGCACCAGTCATTCCCTGTACAGTGTAGCACTTTGCTCCTTTGAGGCTAGCAGAAGAATCTATCATGCTTCCAATTTCTTTAACAGCCCCCTTAACCAGGACAGTCCCACCCTGGATAATCTCCCTCATGATTAACTTAGAAGTCAAGTAAAAGGAACATACATTAATTTCATCTGTAAAATCCTTCCTTCTACATAAAGTAATGTAATCATGGGAGTAATATTACATTTTATTTATGAGTCCTGCTCACATGTCAGGGAGGAAATTACCTATGAGCCTGAACATCAAGGGGTGGGAATCCTAGGTCCTAATTAAATTCTGCCTACCACAGATACTGAATTCATAAAATTACTATGAGGGTTAAACTGATAGAAAAAAAGAATCAGAAAACAGATTATTGATTTTTGAATTACTTTTAGGTTTGAGTCTTAGTGACATCTGATCTGTTTTCTTAAAACAATAAACCTGTGCATCATTTAGTAAGGCCAGATTTCTATTTATATATCCTATAAAACAACAAACTATTATTCACATACAACTGTATGACATTAAAAACTATGTGAAGAAGTGACATGGAAATCTGGAAGAGATTATTGAGTACAATGAGGAATTTAAGAGGGGAAGAGTGAGGCAAGCTGGAAGATGGGAAAGGCAGACAAAACTCTGTCTTGCTGGTGATTACACTGAGTACTTTCTCTGTTTATTTGCAGTTTAATGACTCCCTTGAATTGTCTTTGCTCAGCAATTCCACGTGATTTGTGTTCCTCAATTCTACATGGAGACTTAAGTAAAACATTTCTAGGTTTGTAGTTGGAAATCACCTTTTCTCCTCTTCTTTCCATTGGTACAGCTATATATCACAATTGAGTAGTGGGCAGTCCACCTTTTTTGGCCCTCATGCATTTTATTGTTACATTGTTAACTTCAAAACAACTACTGCTATTTTCATGCTCTAAACAGCAAGTGTTGAGGTCTAGAGAAAGTCCTATCATGTTCTCATCAGTCACACTCTGTCCTTGACATCTTCAGAGGGAAATTCTCAAAGAGAAAACAGGAATCTGTCATACAATATTTCACCCCACATACTTGGTTGGGAATATAAGTGACGTACTGATCTTACAGTAATGAATTTCCACTCCAAACAGCACAGCCAGAATTTATCCTTTGTATGAAGTACTGAGCAGGTGGTGTTTTCTAATCATTCATGTTCAGCTCATCTGCTGTCACGAGCAACAGAGATCAAATATGTGTGCCGTTGCCTGTGTGGTAAATGATGATGATCAAAACAAGGCTGTATATGCTTTGATCAGGAAACATTTAATTTGAAATCCATGGCAACAGAAATGTGTGAGGTGGCGCTGAGACCTCCTCTGTCATAAAAAAGTAATTCAACATCATCTAGCAAAACTTCAGCTTGGTTCTTGTCATTATTAAGATATAGTAAATTACAGCACAGAATCAATGGTAGACGTGGAAAGACATTACCTCTTGTTAATAACACCGAATTCTTCTGCAGCAGTTGAAAACCAAACCTCCAAAACACTACTAAATGTTTGTGTTCTGTGCTCTCAAATAGCCTCATTTTAATTGTTATCATATGTTTTTTATGTATTAAGTGTCTTGACCTATTTACCTTTCTCATTACATTGTAAGATTTTTGAAGGCCATATTATTCCCGCTTTACTTTTCTGTCTCATTCAATATTTGACAGCTGGTAGGCACTCAGCAAATATGTGCTTTTAAATAGAATATAGTCGAACACAAATATAAACACCACTCTCGTATTTTGCAGAGGAGTTTCAAACATACCTGATCTTTAGATTATAATATGTTCAATCATTTCAGTAATATTTAATGTCGGCCTTTATGTTGAGTAGGTCAATAAATTTTAAGACACTCTATTACAGTTATAATTTTATATACATTAATAAGGTAGAGCTGATGACCTTTTGTTGAAATAGCTTTTACAGGTAACAGTTTTATTATTCTTGAGACTTAAACTAGTAGATAAAGAGCATCTATTTCTTCTTTGGAAGCATAGCCACTTTACCCTCTAAGGCTCTTATTCTGAGGCAAGATTTCCCATTTTAGAGATTAATCTTTGATTAGGTAGACAACTGTGTTAACAATTGGAATGAATCATTAGAGGAATTAGCTCTCAACTAGAAATCCATTCAGGATACAACAATGGGTAACTTATATGACAGCAGTTTCCTAAAATATAATTAATATTTTCCAGCAACCTATGAGATTTATCAGTCACAATATAAACAGTTCAATGACACAATGTTTTATTCATGGTAATTTCTGACTTCATGCCCATTCATTTGTTGAGTGTGAACTAACAGATTAAAGAGAAAAGTAGACTCAGTATGGAGAAAACAAAGATTTTCTTAGAACTATGAGATAATACTCTGTAGCAGAAGCCACCAGATGGTTAAAACAGATGAACTCTCTGTGGCTTTTTACTCTCTCTGCAAAATCAGAATTACAATAATTTTGTAAACTGCTTAAAGTTCAGTGATTTGCTTGCATGCAAGATATTTAGGAATGTTAAAGTTAGCACTTTGCTAAAAGAAATGATAATATCTAAAATAAAAAAATTGGCAATAATTCTCTACATCTATTTTAAGCTATTTCATAATACTTTATAAGTATCCTTTAGAATAGGCTCTTTGATGAATTGGAGATAATGAAACAGAGACGCTTTCTCTCAATGACATGAAAATTTATTTCACGAAAATAAATAGATGAAAAAGAATTATACACACACACACACACACACACACATATAAGTATATATACTTTATATACTAAAAATACAAAAATCAGCCAGACATGGTGGCGGGTGCCTGTAATCCCAGATACCTGGGAGAGTGAGGCAAGAAAATCACTTGAACCTAAGAGGCAGAGGTTGCAGTGAGCTAAAATTGTGCCACTGCACTCCAGCTTGGGCAACAAAGTTAGACGCCTTCTCAAAAAATATAATAAAATAAAAATAAATATCTGGTGACATTTTATATGTAGGTATATACACACATATATACATATCTATACATAATATCTACATATATATATATTTTTTAATATATTTTATTGCACTGTAGGTTCTAGGGTAGTATATGTGCAAAACATGCAGGATTATTGCATAGGTACATACATGGCAATGTGGTTTGCTGCCTCCATCCACCCATCACCTATATATGGCATTTCCCCCCATGTTATCCTTCCTCCACCTCCCTACCCGCTGCTGTCCCTCCCCTGTTTCCCCACAACAGACCTCAGCGTGTGATGCTCCCCTCCCTGTGTCCATGTGTTCTCATTATTCAACACTCACCTATGAGTGAGAATATGCGGTGTTTGTTTTTCTGTTCTTGTGTCAATTTGCTGAGAATGATGGTTTCCAGATTCATCCATGTCCCTACAAAGGACAGGAACTCATCGTTGTTTATGGCTGCATAGTATTCCATGGTGTATATGTGCCACATTTTCCTTGTCCAGTCTATCATCGATGGGCATTTGGGTTGGTTCCAGGTCTTTGCTATTGTAAACAGTGCCACTATGAGTATACGTGTGCATGTGTCTTTATAATCGAATGATTTATAATCCTTTGTATATATACCCACTAATGAGATTGCTGGGTCAAATTGAATTTCTATTTCTAGGTCCTTAAGGAATTGCCACACTGTCTTCCACAATGGTTGAACTAATTTACACTCCCAACAGTGTAAAAGTGTTCCTATTTCTCCACGTCCTCTCCAGCATCTGTAGTCTCCAGATTTTTTAATGTTTGCCATTCTAACTGGCTTGAGATGATATCTCAATGTGGTTTTGATTTGCATTTCTCTAATGACCAGTGATGATGAGCATTTTTTCATATGTTTGTTGGCCTTATGTATGTCTTCTTTTGTAAAGTGTCTGTTCATGTCCTTTGCGCACTTTTGAATGGGTTTGTTTGTTTTTTTCTTGTAAATCTGTGTTAGTTTTTTGTACATTCTGGGTACTAGCCCTTTGTCAGATGAGTAGATTGCAAAAATTGTTTCCCATTCTGTTGGTTGCCGATTCACTCTAATGATTGTTTCTTTTGCTGTGCAAAATATCTGGAGTTGAATTAGATCTCATTTGTCTATTTTGGCTTTTGTTGCCAATGCTTTTGGTGTTTTAGTCATGAAGTCCTTGCCTATGCCTATGTCCTGAATGGTTTTACCTAGGTTTTCTTCTAGGGTTTTTATGGTGTTAGGTCTTATGTTTAAGTCTTTAATTCATCTGGAGTTAGATCTAGTGCAAGGTGTCAGGAAGGGGTCCAGTTTCTGCTTTCTGCACATGGGTAACCAGTTTTCCCAACACCATTTATTAAACAGGAAATTCTTTCCCCATTGATTGTTTTTGTCAGGTTTGTCACAGATCAGATGGTTGTAAATGTGTGGCATTGCCTCTGAGGCCTTTCTTCTGTTCCTTTGATCTATGTATCTGTTTTGGTACCAGTACCATGCTGTTTTGATTACTGTAGCCTTGTAGTATAGTTTGAAATCAGGTAGCGTGATGCCTCCACTTTGTTCTTTTTGCTTAGAATTGTGTTGGCTATGTGGGCTCTCTTTTGGTTCTATATGAAGTTTAAGTTGGTTTTTTCCAGTTCTGTGAAGAAGGTCATAGGTAGCTTGATGGGGATAGCATTGAATCTATTAATTACTTTGGGCAGTATGGCCATTTTCACGATATTGATCTTCCTAACCATGAGCATGGAATGTTTTTCCATCTGTTTGTGTCCTCTCTTACTTCCTTGAGCAGTGGTTTGTAGTTCTCCTTGAAGAGGTCCTTTACATCCATTGTTAGTTGTTTTTCTAAGTATTTTATTCTCTTTGTAGCAACTGTGAATGGCTGTTCGTCTTGATTTGGCTCTCTTTAAATCTGTTATTGGCGTATAGGAATGCTTGTGATTTCTGCACATTGATTTTGTATCCTGAGACTTTGCTGAAGTTGCTTATCAGTTTCAGGAGATTTGGGGCTGAGACGATAGGGTGTTCTAAATATACAATCATGTCATCTGCAAATAGAGACAATTTGACTTCCTCCTTTCCTAATTGAATACACTTTATTTCATTTTCTTGCCTGATTGCTCTAGCCAGAACTTCCAATACTATGTTGAATAGGAGTGGTGAGAGAGGGC
>PVKP010000459.1:63714-198028 GCA_004027715.1 Plecturocebus donacophilus
CTTGTCTAGTGCCAGATTTCAAAGGGAATGCTTCCAGTTTTTGCCCATTCAGTGTGATATTGGCTGTGGGTTTGTCATAAATAGCTTTTACTATTTTGAGATATGTTCCATTGATACCTAGTTTATTGAGAGTTTTTAGCATAAAGGGCTGTTGAATTTTGTTGAAGGCCTTCTCTGCATTTATTGAGATAATCATTTGGTTTTTTTTTTTTTTTTGGTTCTGTTTATGTGGTGAATTACATTTGTAGACCTGCATATGTTGAACCATCCTTGCATCCCCAGGATGAAGCCTACTTGATCGTGATGGATAAGCTTTTTGATGTGCTGTTGCAATCAGTTTCCCAGTATTTTATTGAAGATTTTTGCATCTATGTTCATCATAGATATTGACCTGAAGTTTTCTTTTTTTGTTGCGTCTCTACCAGGTTTTGGTATCAGGATGATATTGGTCTCATAAAATCATTTGGGAAGGATTTCCTCCTTTTGGATTATTTGGAATAGTTTCAGAAAAAGTGGTACCAGCTCCTCTTTGTATGTCTAGTAGAATTCGGCTGTGAACTCATCGGGACCTGGGCTTTTTTTTTATTGGTAGGCTATTAATTCCTGCCTCAAGTTCAGCCCTTGTTATTGATCTATTCAGCATTTTGACTTCTTCCTGGTTTAGGCTTGGGAGGGTGCAGGTATCCAGGAATTTATCCATTTCTTTTAGGTTTACTGGTTTGTGTGCATAGAGTTGTTTGTAGTGATCTCTGATGGTAGTCTGTATTTCTGTGGAAACAGTGGTGATATCCCCTTTATCATTTTTTATTGAATCTGATTCTCTTCTCTTTTCTTTTTTATTAATCTGGATAGTGGTCTGTGTATTTTGTTAAGCTTTTCAAAAAACCAGCTCTTGGATTTATTGATTTTTTGAAGGGTTTTTTATGTGTCTATCTCCTTCAGTTCTGCTCTGATCTTAGTTATTTCTTGTCTTCTGCTAGCTTTTGTGTTTTTTTGATCTTCCTCCTCTAGTTCTTTCAATTTTGATGATAGGTTGTTGATTTTAGATCTTTCCTTGGTTTTCATGTGGGCATTTATTGCTATAAATTTTCTCTAGATACTGCTTTAAATATGTCTCAGAGATTCTGGTACGTTATGTCTTCGTTCTTGTTGGTTTTGAAGAATATCTTTATTTCTGCCTTCATTTCATGATTTATCCCGTCAACATTCAGGGGCCAGTTGTTCAGTTTCTATGAAGTTGTGCGGTTCTGAGTTACCTTCTTAATCCTGAGTTCTAATTTGATTGTACTGTGGTCTGAGAGACTGTTTGTTATGATTTTCATTCTTTTGCGTTTGCTGAGGAGTGATTTACTTCCAATTATGTGGTCAATTTTAGAGTAGGTGTGATATGATGCTGAGAAGAATATATATTCTGTGGATTTGGGGTGGAGAGTTCTGTAAATGTCTGTTGTGTTTTCAGTAATACAACACTCTGTGTTTTGTTTTGTTTTCTTCAAAAAGGACAAATTTTAAGTAGTAGACATAATAAATTGTCACTGCTCCTGTATCTGATCCTATTTGGTGCAAGCCAGTCTATACAAAAAAAAAAAAAAAAAGAATTTTAAGGAGATTCCACTGTGAAAAGGCGAAGCAGGAATAAATAGAAGAGCTGAGAGTACACTATTTGGCATGGTAAGCAGTGTTTGTGTCTTGTACGTCAAGGGTCAAGTAGCTGATCCTAAGTCGACTTTCTAGTATATCTTTTCAAACTTCACCCTCCACTAAGAATAATTTTCAAATGGAGAAGAGACTCTTAACAGTAAGAGACTACAGGTTATACTGGTACAGGAGCTGACGGATGAAGGAAGATGTGAAGAACCAGAGTTCTTCACATGAATGGTGAGATATTCATGACAGAGAATGTTCTAGTGTAAAGGTACAAAATAATTAGTGTAAGGTACAAATACTCTGTTAGAGATCAGTATTTGTACTCCTGTCACTCTATTGTAGTGCAAAAAATCACTAACAGCAAAGGGAAGACTGAGATGGAAGCTAAATTAAGAAATACTTCCTTAGAAGTTCAGTGAAGTTCAATGCATTAGAATATTCTTGAAGATACTTGGAGGAAGAGCTGACCTAGAACCAGACCACTCATTTCCCCCTTTCACATGTGTAAGCTGGGTGCATGCACATACACTGAGCCCTGGACACTTCAAGCAGTATATAATCTGCTTGGATTATAAATATTCTGGATTGACAGAGGAAAGGAAATAAAAGCAAAATGTAGTTCAAATGTTTATATATATATATATATGTGTATATACATATATACACACGTTCTTTTTTGTGATGGAATCTTGCTCTGTCATTCATACTAGACTGCAGTGGTGCAGTCTCCGCTCACTGCAGCCTTTACCTCCCCAGTTCCAGCGATTCTCCTGCCTTAGTCTTCTGGGTAGCTGGGATTACAAGTGCACACCACCATGCCTGGCTAATGTTTGTAGAGAAGGGGTTTTGCTATGTTTTCCAGGCTGGTCTTGAACTCCTGACCTCAGGTAATCTGCCCACCTTGGCCTCCCAGAGTGCTGGGATTATAGGCATGAGCCACTGTGCCCGACCCAAATGTAATACTTTTTATTGACTGAATGTAACATGTTTTGGTGATTTTCCCAAGGTATGTTTAAAGAATAGAAAAGAAACTTTATAAAGGCATATTTGAACAGATATTTGTAATCCTTATGATGGGTAAATTTTTCAAAGGCAGACACCATAATGAAAAAAACTTGGTTTTATTTGTATTAAAGTTTAAAACTATTCAGTGTGAAACATACAAGGACAATCGATTTGAAGGTAAATTATAGCAAGGTGTAGTGTACATTGTACTCCAGCTTGGGCAACAAGGTGAAACTTTGTCTAAAAAAAGCAAAACAAAACAAAAAACAGATTTAATTTAAATATTTTAAATGACAATAAAAAAGAATAGAACATCTCATTAACATGGAAAGCTGTGCAGTGCCAAGGACATACAGATTTATTTCATGCCAAGACCCAACTATTGGTTAATTACTAAAGACATTTTTATTCCTTGAAGCAAATGAGATGTTTACAACACAGGAACAAACTGGCGAATTTAGAGTATACCAAGAAGTATCAGATGGTCAAGGACACATTTTCAGTCCCCTTAGCAAACTTGTACCCTAGTAGTATTCATTATTAGTGAGACATTGTTTAAAGCGTCCTATGATATTTATATTATCATTTTGGTGGGGGACTGCCTTCTGTTACATCCTAGCTATTCAGATTACAGAGACTGACTCAGTTAATTTTCATATGTGCTCTTAAATCAGCAGCAGCTCTATGCCACTTATTCAATGGAGGGTTTTTCCAGGTCTCTGGAAGTGATTCTCTGAAAGTATCCAAAGTTCTCGAGCTATTACCTTTCATGATCTTAAAAAAAAAAAGCATAGTTCTGAGGCTGAAACCATGTCAGTGTCTAACAGATGTTTAGTGAAATCAGAAGATGGTTTTTAAAACCTCAAGGCCTTCCCATATGAACTTGTGGTTATTACATTAGAACTTTCTCATTTGATGAGTTAGTGCTAAATAGATAGATTCTTAATCAAATCTCTAATATGAGAAGGTATTGTGGTTATTTTGCAGTCCATCTGAATCATTTATCCAGTTAATGCCCAAATTATCCATAAACTGCTTTTATCTGAACAGGTTAATTCAGCTTTAACTTCGGCTTAAAATCTAATAATTGGAACATTCATCCAAAGATGTCAATTCAGTCACAGTTTTTCCTTAATAATTAAACTTTCCAACTGTTCAAAAAAATTGGTAAAACACGTCTTGCTTTACAAATAAAATGACAATGTCAAGAAAAGCATGAAAAGAGTATCAGATACCATGTTGTTCCCTGTCCAGTCTTTAAACACATTGAAATATGATACAATTCCTCAACTTATATCTATAATAGTTCCATCTTATTTGCATATATTGATAAATCTGGTGCATATCACAGAATAAACACTTAGTAAAGCATTATGTAATGAATGAGTAAATTAATAAATAAATGGCTGGAAAATAAATTCTAAAATAACCACATACAACTATTATGATGGTTATTTTGATATGTCAGTTTGAAGACTTAAGTGATGCCCAAGTAGCTAATTAAACATTATTTCTGGTGTGTCTGAGAGGGAGTTTCTGTAATAGATTGGTAAATCAGTGGACTGAGCAAAGAAGATCTGTCCACATCAATGTAGGAGGGCATCACCCAATCCATTGAGGGCCTGCCAAGAACAGAAATTTCAGAGGAAGGGGAAATTCTCTCTCTTCTTAAGATTGGAACATCAATTTTCTCCTGCCATTGGGTATCTGCTCCTGTTTTAAGGCCTGCAGCTTCATACTAAATTACATCACCAGCTTTCTTGGATCTCCAGCTTGCAGATGGCAGATACAGGATTTGGCTTCCACAATCATGTGAACTAATTCCCATAACAAATTTCCTCTTATATGTCAATACTTATAACTATAGCTATAGCTATATATCCTATGAGTTTGTTTGTCTGGTGAATTCTAATAACCTACCTTATAGGAATATAAATTTTAAAATAAAACATTTAATCATATCTTTGATTACTAAATTTCTGTAAATCCCAGTCTCCTCCACTGTAAAAGTAAGGGTCAAAATAGTACATGCTTTGCAATACTCTAAGCACATCAAAATGTATTTTTAATATTTTATTTCATATATCTATATATTCTTATTTTTATGTTTCTAAGCATTATAAGGACCATGCTATTAACAGTTGTTTTTAAACATTTTGTCACTTAACCTTCAGAATCAACACAGCCTTAAGAATGTTGTAGCCCTTAGAATCTGCATAAATAAGGAAACAGATTTGTCCAAACTCTATGGCTGGTATGAGGGGTAAGTGAAATTCAAACCCAAGAATTCAAATTCAATGCCTAGGGTTCTCTCTCCATTATACCACAGTACCATCCTACACTGTTAATCATCTTGGCTACTTTTATGACTATAAAATTTATATCGAGTAGCAATTTGGAAAGAGTATGATAAATTCAGAATGCACTCATTTATTCAACATATATCATTTCTGCTATGTGAAATGCACTATGCTAGTTGCTGAGACTAACACAGCAAACAAAACAATATCCTTGACCTCATGGATATCTCATTGGAGTAACAGAAGCAGCTATTTATATCCATAAGCCAGACTCATGAATATATATGCAAACTAAGAAGACACAGGAGGTTCTACTTAAATAGGATTTATAGTAAAGACCTATCTGAGAACATGATAATTCAACATAGAGCTGAAGAATATTAAGAAGCCAGCCATGCAAATACCCAGGCCATGGGAATGAATAGTGATAAGGAGCTGAGAGAGAGATACTCTTGATGGATACACTTGAAAGGCAACAGGAGGTCAGTGCACTGGAACAGGCTGAGTCCGTAGGAGAGTGAAAGAATTGAAGGCAGGGCCAAATCTTGTAGGGTCTTGCACACCCCTATAAGGAAATTGGATTGTATTGAATCTAAGGGGAAGTCCCTGGTGGGTTAAAAAGAGGCATAGTATGCATGCTATGAATTTATATTTTAAAAATATTTTTGCTCTGATTGAAATTAACCCCCTTTTTTTCCCTTCTGATTCTCAAGTACCAAAAAAAGTGTAGAACATTTCTGTAATGAACACTATTTATTAACCATGCTCTTGGCTTTGGCCTAAGTATTTTACACTGATTGTCTAATTTAATCCTTATTAAAATATTGTGATGTAGGGAGTATATGTACTCTCTGAGGATGAAGAAAGGCAATCTCCTTTAACTTTATATGGTAATAAAGGGAAGACTGAAACTTGGATGAAGCCTTAAAGTGAAACTTTGACAACTTTATGCAAATCATTTATACTGATAATTAGCACATATGATCTCACATGTATCATGACAATAATATAGTTTTGGTGTTTAGCCAAGTAAAATCATGGGTAAGTTGCCTTCATTTCTGCTGAACTGTGAAATCTTAAATAACTTAATAAGGCACTGATGCGACGCAACAGCTTCAAAGATAAAGTTTGATATTTCTGGGCCGAGTGCTGTGGCTCACGCCTATAATCCCAGCACTTTGGAAGGCCAAGGTGAATGGATGGCAAGGTCAGGAGTTCAAGACCAGACTGATCAATATGATGTAACACCGTCTCTACTAAAAATACAAAAGTTAGCCATATGTGGTGGTGGGCACCTGTAGTCCCAGCTACTCGGGTGGCTGAGGCAGGAAAATTGCTTGAACCCGCAGGCAGAGGTTTCAGTGAGCCAAGATCATGCAGTTGTACTCCAGCCTGGACAACAGAGCAAGACTCTGTCTCAACAAAAAAAAAAAAGAAAGAAAGAAAAGATTTGGTATTTCTAAGTGCAATTTTCTCCAGAATTTATCTCTTGCTTATTCTCTTCTGGCTCACACAATTTGTCTTCTGAGATAGTATCAAATCACCAACAAGGAGCAATTATGCTCTAAGTTGGTTGCTCATAGGTAAATGAGAGCTGGATATATGTTTACCTGGTGGGGTGAGTGCAGTGAATCAAGAGAACTGAGAAAATCTTACCCTCACACTCTCAGAGAATAAACAACCAAGCATAACAGGGAGGCTCTGCTTGTGACCTCCTTTAGAAAAACCAATCACAGTTCAAAAATCTCTCAGAATAGATTGTGTATAAAAGACAGTAAACACAGATACAGATAGCTACAAATAAGTTCTGTGTGAACCTGGTACAAAATGTAGAAGGTCGTTGCTGAGAATAATCAGAGAACATGAAAATAATTTTAACCTCTTGAAAGAGTGCTAACCATATAAATGTGATGAAAGTGGTAAGTTTTAAAGAAAATGTTGTCTCTGTTTCCTGATGTTAGTACCAAAAAAGAATTAACCTGTAGTATATATTGGTTCCAAGTCCACCAGCCATGGGTTACTTATCTGCATGAGTGTTCAACCTCATGAATTAAATATATTCTTGGATGAGATTTGTACAACTATTGAATGCATTTAATGAGCCCACAAACCCTGAAGACATTAGATAACAACTAGCAACATTTATTGGAACTTAAATGAACTGTCTTTTGCCAAGAGCGCAGTATTCTTAAATGGTCACATGGCTGGCTGCCTCTGAAGCAACTTCTCTTCCATTTTTCAAGCCAGTAGTATACATATATCCTTATGTTCTTTATATTGGACTTTCATTTTCTGAAAGATCCTCGCAGAGACAATTAATAACAAAAGTGAATGAATAATACTAATATTGTGAAAATGAATATTACATATTTAAAAACTGCATATCTTTGCAAGTCCTGACAGGCAGGGTAAATTCCAGAGATTGATTAAAAACAAACAGAAAAATAATAGAGAAGTTATTTCAAACTTTGAAATTTCAAATAAATTTTCAAATTTAAGTCCCAGGTCATCTACATATTCATATATGCACATGGGTCTTCTGCCAAATGCAATCGAGACCATTAATTATAGTCACCTTTCTGGGCAATTTAAAAGAATCTTATTCAAATGAGTACCTTCTACATCATCTCAGGCATCAATTCTGCCGTTTGTCAAATTGTGTTCACAAAATGCAGGTAAACTTTTTCACTAGCCCAATCACATTTTATTCTGAAGATCCATCTAATGTAGTGCATATTGAACAGGAAATGTGTTAATGCATTTAGTAGCAAGTTGGAGTTATTTATGGAACACTCATGACCCATTTTCTCCTGCCTAATGTACTGATTTTCTGGGACTGCCGTAACAAATTATCACAAACTGGGTGGCTCAAAACTACAGAAATTTATTCTCTCACAGTTCTGAAGGCTAGCAGTCAGAAATCAATGTGTCAGCAGAGTTGGTTCCTTCAGAAGTTTCTGAGAGACATTCCTTTTATACTTCTAGTTTCTAGTGACTGCCAACAAGCTTGGTGTTCTGTGGCTTATGGCTGTACATCCAATCTTTGTCTCCCTTTCTATATACTTTCTCCCTCTTTTTCTCCTTTTTGCTTTGTCTTCTCTTCTCATAAGACCATTTGTCATTGGACTTAGGGTCAACCTAGATAATTCAGGACGACCTCATCTTAAATTTCTTAACTAATTATACCTGCAAAGAACCTTTGTTCAAATACATTCATATTCACCTTCACATATACTGGGAGTTTAGAATTTAGACATAAGTTTTGAGGGACCACAATTAAATGCACATTAATTAACAGAGTAGTACAATTATAACTGTTACACTAGGTCTAGGTAACTTCCTTACAATAGTCTGTTGAAAGATTAGGAGGAAAACCAAAAAAACCTCTCGCATTGAATGTTATGGCATACACATGGTTTTATGAGTACTTATGACCATTATGTTGGGAAAAAAACACTTTTCCAACAGTGGCAAATTTCTTTTGACATGTTCTATAAGAAATAGCCGTATGTTTCATTTTGTTTTATTGTTTTGTATATAAATGTCTCTAAATTTGCTAGTGTAATTTTTGTTGTTTTTGTGCAAAAGCATTTGTCATATTACCCAGAATATATTTTTTAAATAAAAGAAGAGTATGAACAAAGAATAACAACATAACTATGCCCAAGGATAATAATACACTACCAAGGTGGAAATAGAAATGAAAATAATCAGTGTTCTCCAGTAATCAGAGAATGAGAGAGAGACAAACAGTAAAATACATCTTTGTATTGGATACTTTTTGCAATGGATATTTATTTTGCACCACTTTAAATCCTAGTGACCTCACCTGTTGTTCTGTCCATTGCTCTGGCAACTAGCTTTTGTAGGCTTAGACAATTTTGGAGGCAGTGCATGCCTGCTTCCTACCTAGAGGTTCCTTTGATGTTCTGACTGATGTGTATCTCTGGCAATATTGTCAGCCATCACTTATGAATGAGCTGGAATTGCTAGACAGTTAAAGCTCTGTGGAGCAATGCTTGACCAGTGGGGAATGGGAATCAAGTAATAAAACTTTCTTCCCTTTTTTTATTGAACAGATATTTCTGAGATACATTTTAAAAGCCCTCTAGGAATCTCCTTCCAGGTCAAGCAACAGATTGACTATAGCTGTAACCAACTTGAAAACATAACTTTGTATTGGCTGTTTCAGTTCTGTAATCTCATTTTTTTTTCCTGGCATCAAATTCTCTAATATTTGAACAATCACTATGGCTCAGATTTTGCATTCAGGGAAACCCAAACTAAGATACTTACTTACATTTATCTTTTTATGTAGCTTATGAAGTGAGTTACATTATTTTAAAATTACTACTTGATTATACATTAAAACAAACCTAGCTTTTAAAAATCATCAGCTTTTTCAGAAGCCCGTGTGCACAGATTTAAATAATTAAGTTTTATTCTAGCTCATTTTTGGCCCTTAATATTTAATAAAAAGTGACTATATTATGTTATGTGAACAGAAGTTGTTCTAAGAAATTCAAGTTAAAATAATTAAAATATCTTTTTAATTAAATGCTTACTCTCTTCTTTATCCAATTTTATATTGTTTGATTAGTTACATTAATTTTTGAGTCATACATTTACTCTTGGATGACAGGAAAAAGAAAGTCTATGGCATGATAACAACTGTTATATTTTATATTGTGAGAAAATCTATTTATATCATAGTGATTCAATAAATATTTTGAAGTAGGTATTGAGAATGCAGTGATAAGTATGACACAGTTCCTGCTCTCAAGGAACAGTATTGTAGAGCAATTAGTCAAGTAAACAAGACCCTATGAGTGCATAAGACTGTCAACTAAATAGGATTTAGTTGTACAATGACTATTTGATAGAAGCCATGGCCTCTACACTGAGAGGTAAAAGTTCTGATGAACTTAATATTTTCAAAAATCATTAATAGGATAAGAAAAATAATTATCTTCTTAAAAACTTTCAGCCAGATGCAGAGGCTCATGCCTGTAATCCCAGCACTTTGGGAAGCCGAGGCGGGTGGTTCACCTGAGGTCAGGAGTTTGAGACAAGCCGGGCCAACATGATGAAACCACTCTACTAAAAATACAAAAATTATAGAAATCTTAAGGGGATAAGACACAGGCCCTCAATATCTAATACAGTATGATTAAATAAGTAGTTTCACCATTTTGAGAAAAGTAACCTATCACAGTGAATAATAATAAAAAAAATTGAATATTTCTTCCATGACTATACCTATGCTATGCATAGTGGAATTAGCAAAATTTATGACATAATCCAAAAGCTGAGGTTTATAATCTCATTTGTAAAGTCAAGACATCCACCACTGGAATGGCAAAAGAACATGCAGGTTGATACTGAACTGGAATTATTGGTAGTTTCTGACAATAGTAAAATTTCTGCTGGGCCTTGGAAAAATAATCTGGATGAGTAACAGGATAATCAGATTGGAAAAACTGGCTCTACTTTTGATTAAAATGCAAATTAACTTTCTCTTTCAAAAGAAAATTTGATTTACTTTGAAATATTAAGTATGTAAGATATGATCACAAAAAGAAACGTGAAATATTATTGACTTTTTCCATTGGCTAGCACTTAATTGACCCTTTGGGGAAAATATTTTAAGTTAGTGTTAAGAAATCAACTCCACTATTTTTGTATGAATCAGACATTTCTAATTAAATGTCATTAATTAATCATTAATTAGTTATAATTATTCTAGAAATGTAATATAGTACAGAATGGTCTTTAAGAATGTTAAAAGTCTCACCATTTAATGCTTTCTGTAGTGAAAAGCAAATATAAAATTATAACATGATTTTCTGGGTCACTGCATAATTGAATATGTCTGTCTCTAAGACATCAGTTATTTATATTGAGGAAATAAATATTTCCTTCATCTCCTAAATAATCAACTTGGATTATGTAGTAGAAAAAGTTCTATTAATATTACTAACCCTGTGTTATAAGAAATTATGTGATAACCAAAAGTAGGTTGTATGACCCCCACCTGAATTAACACAAGATTTGGCCAAACAATTGTTTTCCTGTCAATTTTCTTTATTAGAAGAGTGTTTGGGGTCACAAAGGAATTTAAAAAACAAAGAGTACAAGTTACTCTTCTTTTCAATGATAAATTGGCTTTGCTGAATGTTTTCATACAAGAGCAAATATTCTCATTTCTCTTAAGCGTTTTGTAGGTCTTTGACTTTGGCTACCCATTAGGATCACGTGGAGAGACTGCAAATTGAATACCCCAGCTGCACCCTCTGGACCAATTAAATCAGAATCTCTGCACATAGGATCAAGGCACCACCACTTTTTAAAGTTCCCCAATGAGTCTAATATACATTCAAAAGTTTAAGCATGCTTAAACTGCAGACAAATATCTTTCTATTGGCCATGACCTTCTTTTTTCTTAAGAGTATTTACTTTAGAAAACTCACAATTGTCCATTCTTTCTTTGCCCCTTTGTAATACATGTAAATCTTCTCCCAGACTCTTGACTCTCTTAGAACCTCAGAAATGTCTTTTTCAAGGGCATGGTACTCATTTTCCTGAAATAAAAAAACATTGAATAAGACAGAATCCCTATTTTCCAGTCTCTGTGGGAGGGGAGGAGCCTAACTTCCATGGGTGCCAATGAGCAAATGGAGATCACAGAGAAAAATATTTGCAACTGGGGAATAACTAAGTATGCTCAGCACATCTCATCATCAACCTCTCCCTCCCTTCCCTAAACATCTCCAGTACTTTTCCACTATCTCATCCCAGCACTTAAAATGCTCCTACTTTCTTTTTTCCAGGGAAGTTTAGTCTCTTGCCCTTTTTGCAGTAGTCTTGAATAAAGTCTTTCATGGCTGTTGAGCTTTGTCTAGTGCAATGTTTACTTTGATAACCTGCATTTCACATCTACCCTGTCACTCAGTAGTAGTGAGACCCATACGCAAAGTCTTTCAACTCTCTAAACCTTCACCAGCAAAAAACAACGAAAAAACAAAACAACAACAAAAACACAAAAAAACACAAAGACTCTTTACCTCGTAGGATTGTTCTGAGAATAAACTGTATAAATTAATATTCTTAGCAATTTGGTTAAGGTTATGTAATCCTCACAATCCAAGGCAGGTAAAGACAAGAAGATTCAAAATCTGGGTGTTAGTGCCAGAAGAAGAAAAATAAAGCATTAGCAGACAAAACTAGCTTATAATATTAGATGTTATTGATGTTGTTACTACTATATTATTATTATTACTATCAGTGGGGAGCAGTTATTTCCCCAAGCTGAATGACACCTCTCCTCTCTATCACAAGGTTTCATTACTTTTTTTAAGTTAATTATTTAACAGTATGTACAAGAGTCATCATATAGCCAACTATGAATGACTTTCTAGCTATTTAAGCCTCTGTTACATTGCAGCAAGTAGTTGAAAAATTCAAAGTGACTGAGAATACAGTTGCATTTTTTGGGTAAATAATACATACTTGGAAGTGTCCACAGGAAACTGTGTTGCCCAAGTCAAAATCTCTTTGTTCAAACATTGCCTTTGTTGGTCACTATCCATGTGGGCTTTTAGCTTCACAGTCTCCATCTGTAAAAAAAATAGAGCTGTAATAAGTTATATGTATTAATTTTATGTATATTATCTTAGTAGCTTTGGTTCTATCTTTTTAGGGAACATTCATAGTTTCCAAAAAAGTTAGATGCAAAGCCACAGTCAAAAGCAAATTGTTTTAATATTTTTAGTTTAAATAATTTGTGAAAATCAGTCATAGGTAAATGTCTTTTGATTAACTATTTTTGATTCTTATCTATCTTATTTTATGAAAGTCACATTATCTTTCTCTATATATTTGAGGAGCATTAGTATTCTATACCTTAGAAAACTTGGCAGTCTGTAGTTTCTTATTCTGCTGTGTTTTATCTCCTTGATCAACCTTTCCTATTGCTTTCATCAGAATCACTGAAGTATTTCATGGTGATTATTTTCAGTTTGATAGTTTGTGTGTCTAGTCAAATGACGAAATAAGATAATCATCAAGTTGGTGATAGACCAAAAGAAGTTATTTGTTCAAACTAAATATGCAGTAATTCAAATATTAAAAGTTTTCATTAGAGATTTTTGTCAATGTATAATAGAACTTTCACTTTATAAATTAACTACTTATATTTTTAATTCAATGATTATTTCCTGAGTACATGTGTTGTGCTTGAAACTAGGCAAAGCATAGTTCTTATAAACCTCATACTGTTTGTTAGGTAACGGGGAGGTAGAGAGTAGAGATAAATAAAGCACAGGTAATTATTTAATTGTAATTGTAATAAATAATATAGGGATCTACCTTAGAGTTCAATAACATTATTACAAAAAACAAAACCCTAAAGCATAGCAGGAAGACTTCTTTGAGGAAATTATACTTAAATTTCAGAGTTAGGTAATTATAATCACACATACACAAACATAGATGCACATATACTTGCACACTAGTATGGTTCTGTGATTTTAAGTTTAAATGAATATTAAGTTGCCATGTTCTTTCAAATGTGAGAGATTCTATGAGGGATTTTAGAAATACTACTGTACTCAAGGAATTTATTATCTAATCAAAAAATAAAGGCTATATAAGACATAGATCATTGACATACATGATTTCAAAACAGTTTGTTACTAGGTGTCAATATATTTAATAGTTTGAGGGCAAGAAGTATAGTTCATTCCAGAAAAGAGACAGCCTACTATATGCTGACAATAACAATCTTATGGTGTGGATAGAAGAGAAAATAGTTGTAGAGAATCAACTGGATGTTGATTACTGGCCAAAATAAAAGAGGAGAGTTCCCTTATCTCCCTCGAAGGGCATGCAGCAGGGATGTGGATCGCTTCTGTGGTGCTCTGCTGCTCAAACTCCTAGCAGGAGCATGTAGACAGGCAGGTGCACAGGCTGTGGATAGTATTTTGGGCTCCAGCCCCATGGCAGCATCTAGGATTCTTGAAGCCCAGTTGGACGTGTATTTCTGTGTGGTCTTTCAACTGTGTAATCTGCAGATAGCTTGTGTTAGTCAAGTCAATAGACCTTCTGCCTTATCACAAGGACCGGGGGCCAGTGTGACAGTCTGAGTTCTCACCCAGTGTACCAGAAGAATCAGATCACACGTGGGCTGGAAGGTTGAGTGCAAGGTTTAATTGAGGAGTGGTGGTGGCTCTCAGCAAGATGGATGGAAAGCCAAAAAGGGGGATGGAGTGGGAAGGTGGTATTCCCCGGGAGTCTCGATGCCCAGCAGCCCGACTGTTTTCTGACCACCCCTGGCTGAACTCCCCTTGGTGTCCAGATGTCCTTCTTCTCTTTTTCTCTGCCGTGCCACCACACTGCTCCGTGCTGCTCTTTTCTTCTCCTTCTCTTGCTGGTCAGCCGCTATGGCGGTGTCTGCTAAGGTCTCGAGTGTTTACAGGCACAAGATGGGGAGAATGACAGGCTGGAGTAGTACTGGAAATGTAACATTTGGGCAAGAAAACAGGAATGTCTGCTCTCACTTAGGTCCAAGGGCACAGGCCTGAGAGTGGAGTCCTTGCCAGGGTCCTACTCAGCACTTCCCTGCCCCACTCCTGTATCAAAAAGATAGAAAGATTTTTAGTAGGAATTATAGCTAAAGTAAAAATTTGTTTTGGAATCAACTACTGATAAGAAATACTTCACAGAGATTACTGATCTGAACAATTTCATTGTGAAACTTTATAGGCTTAAAATTGAGAATCAATTTATGCTCGAATAGTTCAGGTAAAACTCCACAAATTCTTAACCTGTTCTACAATCATCATAATACATTTTGTCCTACATTATAGTCAAAGCAGAAGGCATCAGTAGAGAAAGACCTTGTGTGGTAAATAGATGAGATGTTAACTTTCTCAGCAATCTCTTTGTTATTCTCTTTTTATAAAACATTTAAAAATGATATTATATAAAAGGGGGAAGATATGCAGTAGAAATGGCAACTGCTTGTTGAAACAGCACAATGAATACTTATTGAGATGCCAACTTTTGCCCTTTACCAAAAGCAGCCTTTAAAAATACAAAGCTTTGAATAAACAGTGTACTCTTAGATTTCTTTAAAGTAGTTGCAAGCCTCAAATAAGAGTGAAGGTATGTGTAAGAGGATAGAAATGCAAGGAATGACTACTGATGGAAAAGGTCATTTATGTAACTAAGAATAGCAGAGCTGCAGATGCCTTTCAATGTGAAGCTTTAAGTTCTCATCCTACTCAGTTGAGGTAATTCTCTTTACTTGGGTGTTTCAGACTCGATTTTGTCTGTCAGTTAAGTATGAGAGGAATTAAATTATTGTTACAATAATCAACCTTTTTGCTCTTTCTTCTCTAATACCGTATGCCCAGTAAAGCAAGCAGAGCTACCCTTTCCAAAATGACATGCATTGACCATTGCCTTTTTGTGATATAAAGCGTATGACTTCACTTTAGTTACACTGAAATATTAGAAGAAAATCATAGCAGAACTACCAGAGGCTCTTGTTATTACACTTACCTACTTTATTTTTGTCTACATATGTTATCTCTCTTCCAGTTATAATCATGAACTGGCCGTGCCTGGATTTTAAAGCATGTGTGTAGGAATCCATCCATTCTAAGTAGTTTAAGAAGACACTCTTCTAAATATTTCCCCTCCTTTCCTGAATATTTCTCTCTTTAATTTAGCCTTCCAAAATAGTATGCATATCTCACATTTATTATTTTTAAATTCTCTATTGATTTCACATTTCCCTGACAGCAAGTGCTCTAGTTTCCTATGATGCTTTAGAGTTAAAATTCTCAAATAAATCTCTGTATTCACTGTCTTCATATCTTATTCTGACATTTTATTTTGAGCTCAGTCTAAGCAAGATTCTGTCTCCACCATTCAATTAAAATGGATCTCATCAAGGCTTCCAGTGAGTTAGATTTCTGAAATCAAGATCAACTCTTAGTCATTATCTTACTCCTTTGATTTCTCTTATTTTGAAATACTTTCTTACCTAGAATCTCAGGTGAGCATTCTCTTGAAGTTCGTTTATGTCATTGGCCAGTTCTTCTGTCTTCTTCGTTTGGTTCTTCCTACTTCTAGAAAAAAAATAAAAATAAAAATAGAACAGCATTTATTTCATGCCATTTTAAAGAATATTTATATGAATACCAAACTATCTAGAATTTAATGGATAAAATTCACACTCTAAAAAATATAATTAAAAAATATATATATGGCATATAAAAATAACAAAATGCAACCCATAATGACAAGATTAATCAACTGAAACATACCCAGAACAGATTCAGATGTTGGAATTAGCAGACAACAACAGAACATCTATTAAAACTGTGCACCTCAGCCGGGCATGGTGGCTCAGACCTGTAACCCCAGCACTTTGGGAAACCAAGATAGGAAGATCACTTAAGACCAGGAGTTTGAGACCAGCCTAGACAATATAGTGAGACAACCATCTCCATAAAAAGTAAAAATTAAAACTGCAACTTCCAATGAAACAGTTGAGTATAGAATAGAATATTTTTAAAAACTATTTAATTTCCATAAATAAAATAATGTGTAACATGAAAAAGTACAATGGATAATATTAATAACAGATTAGACAAGGAAGAAAGAAAGATTAGTGAACTTGAACATACAGCAATAGTAACTGTGCAGATAAACTATTTAGCAATTATTTAAAAAATGAGCAGAGCTATAAAGAACTGTAGGACAACTTCAAATAGATTAATATAGTGTAAGCAGGGTCCCTGAAGGAGTGAAAGAGAAGAGGAAGAGAAATACCTAAAGAAATAATGGCCTAATTTTCAAACACTTGTATGAAAACAATGGTCAGAGCTCTAATAAGTCCAACAAATCTGAAGCACAAAACACTTGAAAAACATTTACACCAAAGCATATAATAATTAAATAATTTAAAACCACTGATTAAAAAAATCTTACAAGCAGCCAGAGGAAAACATTCTGTACAGAGAAACAAAGATGAAGATGTTAGTTGATTTCGCATTAGAAACAATGAAAGTGAAAATGCAGGGAACATTGTTAATTACACAATAAATAACAAAAAACCATCAAGCTAAAATTATGTTGCCATTGAAAACATTCCCAAATGAAGACGAAGAAAAGACCTTATCTGACAAACAAAAGTTGGGAGACTTAACCACCAACAGAAATATTGCAAGTATAATTAGAAACGATAACATTGGATTTTTTTAAACATCCAAACAGTAACAAAGCAAATAATTAAAAAAAAAAAAAACAAAAAAACCCAAAGAATTACTATATACTGTCTACAAGAAATACACTTTAAGTATAATAACAAAAGTAGCTTAAAAGTGAAAAGCTTAAAAAAAAAACCAGCGTTAGGGAAATAAGATATTTTATCCCAAAATATATTTCTTTTACATACTTTGAGATGGCTGTTCAGAGAGCTAGCACGCAGAAATAACCCTGCAAAGCTGGTTTCTGCTGGAAAGATTTGCATCTGTAGAGAAAATGTTTATTGATACATCCAGATCTTCTCTTGTTCATCTAGGAAAGGTTAACTGAGAGACTGTCATCTTTGAAGGTCTGAAAGAGACATTTACCATCTATTCTCTCTGAGAGCTTCTTCCTGTGAGGTTTCACTTACACAAGACCACTTTTGCTAGCCAAGACTCCTCTCTCTACTATAATCTGTCTTGACCACTTTTGACCTAGACCACTCTTGACCTAGGACACTTTTGCTAGCCAGGTCTCCTCTCTATCCTATAATCTGTCTTGACATTATAACCTGATTTACCACCATATCCTACTTTTGGCCATGTTCTAAGCCAGCATTATTAATGTAACCCTCAAAATGGTATACAACCAGTGAAGAGGTTTTAATAATCACTCTGTGATTGTCCACAGTGTATACATTAATACATTTGTGTGCATTTTCTCCAATTACTGTGCCTTTTGTGAGTTGATTTTTCAGTAAACATTTGGAGAATGAAAGAGACGTTTTCCCTTGGCCCCTACCATGTGCTAGCACTTATCAAAGGACAACTACAGTGGCTGTAATACTATGACATGTACACAAATTATATTCATAGAAAAAATATTACTGAAGGTAAGAGTAACATTTTATAATAAAAAGGTTTAAATTAATCAAGAGAACATAAAAACTTCAATGTAACATGTCAATGAAAAGAATCAAACTCTCTAAAAGATTTGAAAAGATTTATTCTGAACTAAATATGCAGATGAATGGCTTGTGGCACAGCCCTGGGGGGGGCGGTGCTGAGAACGTGTGCCCAGGGCGATTGGTTTTATATATTTACAGAAAACATGAGACATCAGTCAATTCATATAAGATGTACATTGGTTCAATCCAGAAACGAAGGACAACTCGAAGCAGGGGCTTCCAGTTCATAGGTGGATTCAAAGATTTTCTGATTGGAAATTAGTTGAAGAAGTTATTATCTAAAGACCTGGAATCAATAGAAAGTAGTGTCTCATTTAAGGAGTTGTGGGGAAACAAGCTTTTGTTATGTGGATGAAGCTTTGAGGTATATTTCAGAGCGCTTTTCAGACCTAAAAAGTTACAAAACTCTTAGTTAATTCTTTCCTGGCTCAGGGAAAAGTCCTCGAAAGGAAAGGAAATTCTCTACAGGATGTAGATTTCCCCTATAAAAGACAGTTCTACAAGGCCATTTCAAAATATGTGAAAGAAACACAATTTTGGGTGAAATATTTCAATTTCCTTCAATGCTTGCTGTCTGTCATGTGATATTATAACAGGCAGGTCGGAATTTGGTTTCTTATTGCTACAGTCTACTTTGCCAGTCATTAGATCTCTGCTTTAAGTTTAATGCTGGTCATTTTTGCCTGAATTCCAAAGGGAGGAGAGTGTAATGAGGCTTCTCTGAACCCACCTTCCCGTCACAGTCTATGCTGGATTTTCAGGTTTACTTTGCAATGCCCATGGCTGAGAGGGATATCCATCAGTTTGTTGAGGCGTTTAAAATTTTATATTTGGTTTACAAACTTAACTCAGGTTCAGCTGCTTGCCACTTGAAAAGCCAAACAGGAGAAGCAAGTTATCATGGAAGACAAGTAGGTTTGTTGAAGTGCCAGTAGCTTGAGCGATGGGCAGATTCATGCCTCAAAAAGCTATCTCAAATTCCACAGTTAGCCAAAGAGTTTTTAAGGAGAGAGGTGGCATGTAAACTATGCGCACGAGTGGTGCGGGGTTCAGGTCTGCTTGCTATTTTCTGATGGTTATCTTGAGGTATGGACTCTCCAATGGATGGCTGGCATCATCTCAGCAGGGGCTGGGTTATAGGCTAACTGTGCATTGATTTCTTCCTGGAAGAGAGAAAATTGCAACCGCCATTTCCACCTCATGCCTGGATTGTTTCAAGACTGACCTTTGGAATTCTCAAGCAAACAGTTATATATGTAGCAAGAAACAAGCAAGTGAAGTATGACTTTTAGAGTAAGCTAGTAAACTAGCTATACAGGTTACACCAATTGTTTGTGAATTTAATAACAGCACTTTAAAATACAGAAAACAAAAGCTGATAGAACCACAGTGAGAGAGGGAAAACTCCACAAAAGTATTAAGAGATGTCAAAACTTCTATTTCAATAATTGTTAGAACAAATACAAAGAAAATCAATAAGGATACAGGCTATTTGAACAGTACTGTCAACCAACATTCCCTAGTTAATATTTCTAAAACACTTCACCCAACAATAGCAAAATACAGATTTTTTTTATATGCACACAGAGCATTTACCAAAGAATTGCAAGTTTTGGTTTATAAAATGTATTTTCATAAGATGTATTTATTGAGACAAGGTCTCATTCTGTCACCCATGCTGGAGTGCAGTGGCGTGATCTTGGCTCAGTGCAACTTCTGCCTTCTAGGATTAGCAACACTTTTACCTCAGCCTCCCTAGTAGCTGGGACTACAGGCGCCCACCATCATGCCCAGCTGTTTTTTGTATGTTTTTGTAGAGATATGGTTTCACCATGTTGCCCAAGCTGTTCTCAAATTCCCGAGCTCAAGCCATCTGTCCACCTTAGCCTCCCAAACAGCTGGGATCATTTTACTAACTTTTAAAGGCTTATAATACAAGCTTGTTATATGAATATACTTAAGTTAGAAATCAACATGAGAAAGAGATGTTGAAAATTTTCCAAAACATCAAGCTAAATTGCTATTCTAAGTAATCCATGAGTCAAGAAAAACAAAAGGGAAATAAAACACTTTATCAATAAAAATAAAAGCATGATACCTTAAAAGTTTGGGGTGCCATTATGTGGCATTTACAGGGAAATTTGTAGCAATGAATTTCTATGTTAGAAATGAAGAAGGAAGTCTAACCAATGAATTTAGCTACCAATATAAGTCCTGGAAAAGGAGAAGAAATGAAATTCAAAGTTAGTAGAAAATAAGTAAAAAAAAAACTATTAGAACTGAAATCAATAATACATAAAAGAAAAAGGAATAGGATGTATGAAAAGACCAATAAAATTAATATATATATATAAAACTGATACAAAAAGAGAAGACACAAATTAAAACTATCAGAAATGAGAAAAGTGGCATCTGTACTGAATTTACAGGTATAAAGAAAATTAAGAATATATTGTGAACTAACTTAGCAGTGACAAAAAAATTCAACAACTTAGATAGCATATATACATCCTTTTAATATACAAGCTACTTAGTTCAATCAAGAAGAAATAAATTATTTAAATAGTCTTATGTCTTTTAAGAAAAATTGAATCTGTCATTAGGAGCTAAGAATTTCAATAACCCCTTCTCTTGCTTAAACTCTAGGGCTAGTTAGCTTCACTGCTAAATTTTACCAAGCATTTGAGAATTGAATGCTGATTTTTAAATCTTGCTCAATTTCTTTCTAAAGTGCCTAGGGAAAGTTATGCCTCCCAAGGCATAAAATCTTATTAAATAGGTCTTTGTGATCTAATATATTATGATTCACTTCCAGACTGACTCTGATGTGGCATTATATAACAGATAACAGACCTGCTTATCTAAACTATTAAGCATTTCTCTCCACTGACTTTAAGTTTTTAGACAAAGCTTAATTCTTCAACCAGTTGCTTACTAAAGGATCTCTAAACTCACCTCTGACTTGTGAGTCCCTGCTTTGAGATGTCCTGCCTTTTGGGGCCAAATCAATGTATTCCTCCCACATCGATTTATGATTTTGCCTACAATTTCTGTCTCCCTAAAATGTACAAAACCAAACTATAACCTGACCAACTTGGGAACTCTTGGTCAGGGCCTCTTGAGACTATGTTTCCCTGGGCTGTGGTCACTCATGTTGTCTCAGAATAAACCTTTTAAAATACTATGACAGAATTTGGGTTTCACATCAACAGTTCTAACATGCAAAAAAAAAATAAAATCAATCAAGAGACATAGTTTTAGCTATATCACATATAGAGTTTGGAAGTTGTCACTCTCATACTTACAACAAGAAAAAGTAAAAACTAAAAATAAATTATTTCTATGCAGTTCATCAGAGAACTTAGGTCTCAGGGCAGTGGGCCACTCTGACATCTAGAGAGCAAAGCAAATGAGAGAAATACAACTGATATTGGTTTGAGCAGAGGCTAGTGGAAGTACAAGCTAGTAAACACACTTTAATGGTAATTTTGATAAATACATTTGGAGGAAGAAGATACTTTCCTGGATTGTATCCCCAGGAAACTCACCAGGTTCTCTCAATTAAGAGCAAAAAGTAAAAAAGAAAGAAAAGAGAAAGCAAAATCCTTACATTTTTGACAGAAAGGGGGAAGAACCATTTAAAAATATGAACAATGTATTCTCTGTAAAAAGATATTTCTGTCCAAGGGAAATTTATCAAGTTTTATCTGACCTCAAAGAAGTGTAATTATTTAATTCTAGTTCCTTGTCATCCTCCTGTATCATCATGGGGCTCAGAACAGTACTCCCAAATGAAGGCCTTGGAAGCTGTATCAGAAGCGATTTATTCAACATTACATTAGGGATTGTAGTCAGTACAATAGGGCACCAAAAAACAAACAATTAAGAAGTATCTATACTGAAAAGCTGTCTTTATCTATGATAGAAATAAATGAAGATTGTAGATTCAATGAGATTTTCTATATAAATAAAGGCAGTATCACTGTCATCTCATGGAATTTATTGTAGTCCATTTGTGCTGCTGTAACGTAATACCACAGACCAGGTAATTAAACAACAGCAATTTATTGTCTTACAGTTTTAGAAGCTGGGAAGTCCAAGATCAAGGTATTGCAGATTCATTGTCAGGTAAGGGGTACTCTCTGCTTTCAAGATGGTGTCTTGCTGCTGAATCCTCACATGATAATAAAAGATGGAAGACCAAAAAGGGGCAAACTATGTTTGAAGCTGCCTTTAAACTCTTAGATTCAGAATTGAGTTTTGAAGGGGACAATAACAGTCACATCATAGCAATGCCCTTGATATGATGTGATAAAGTGGCAACTTACCTCTGTGATTCCTCTCAAAAACCTGTAAGTTTAGCATAAGCATGAGAAAAACATTAGAAAAAGTTCCTTTAATGAGGCATCTGACAATATACCTGATTAGTACTTCTCAAACTGGTCAGGTTATGGAAAACAATGACGTTGTGAGCAACAGTCACACCCGTGAGGATCTAAACTGTAAACTCCCAATAACTAAATGACAATATATATAAATGTAAAGATGGGATTCTGGAACAGATAAAAGACATTAGGTAAAAACTTAAAAAATTAGAAAGAACTATGGACTTTAGTTAATAATAATAACACATCAATATTAGTTCAGTAATTATTACATACTGTATAAATTTATTCTTAAAGGTAATTGAATGTAGAAGTAAAGGAGAGTTTTCTGTAATTATAAAAATTTAGTAAATAGAGTTTACTATTTAATATCTTAAATAAAAAATATCTCAATAAACAAAAATATATTTGTAAAACTCAGCATCCATTTATGATTTTTAAAGAACTATCAGCAAACTAAGAGTACAAAGAAACAATTTCTTCAGTCTTGAAACAGAGTCTGCAAAAAACAAATGAACAAGCAAAAGAAGCAACTCGTTAGCAAACTTAATGGTGACAAGCCAAATGCTTTCTTTCTAAGGTTAAGAACAATGAAAATATGTTTTCACTCACCATTGTTATTCAACATTACAATAGAAATTCTAGTAAGTGCAATAAGACAAAAAAAAATTAAAAGATATCCATATTGAAAGGAAAAGCTGTCTTTATTTATGATAGAAATACATGAAGATTGTAGATTCCATAAGATTTTCTACATACAGACAGTATCACTGTCATTTCATGGAATCTACACAGAAACTACAAAAAAAGAGACTACTTCAACTAATAGTTTAGCAAGGTTGCAGGATACAAGATCAGTATACAAAATTTTTTTTTAATACCTATATGTTGGCAACAGTCTGAACTTGAAATAAATAATAACAGTAACAAAAACACAATGGCCGTACTGCCCAAAGTAATGTATAGATTCAGTGCTATCCCCATCAAGCTACCTATGACCCTCTTCACAGAACTGGAAAAAACCACCTTAAACTTCATATGGAACCAAAAGAGAGCCTACATAGCCAAGTCAATTCTAAGCAAAAAGAACAATGCTGGAGGCATCACACTACCTGACTTCAAGCTATAATACAAGGCCACAGTAATCAAAAGAGCAGGGTACTGGTACCAAAACAGAGATATAGGCCAGTGGAACAGTACAGAGGCCTTGGATGCAATGCCACACATCTATGACCATCTGATCTTCGGCAAACCTGACAAAAACAATCAATGGGGAAAAGATTCCCTGTTTAATAAATGGTGTTGGGATAACTGGCTAGCTATGTGCAGTTAACAGAAACTGGACCCCTTCCTGACACCTTACACTAAAATTAACTCCAGATGGATTAAAGACTTAAACATAAGACCTAGCACCATAAAAACCCTAGAAGAAAACCTAGGCAAAACCATTCAGGACATAGACATAGGCAAGGACTTCATGACTAAAACACCAAAAGCATTGGCAACAAAAGACAAAATAGACACATGGGATCTAATTAAACTCCAGAGCTTCTGCACAGCAAAGGAAACAGTCATTAGAGTGAACCAGCAACCAACAGAATGGGAAAAAGTTTTTGCAGTCTACCCATCTGACAAAGGGCTAATATCCACAATTTACAAAGAACTAAAACAGATTTACAAGAAACAAACAAATCCATTCAAAAGTGGGCAAAGGATATGAACAGACACTTTTCAAAAGAAGATATATATGAGGCCAACAAACATATGAAAAAATGCTTATTATCACTGGTCATTAGAGAAATGCAAATGAAAACCACACTGAGGTACTATCTCACGCCAGTTAGAATGGCAATCATTAAAAAATCTGGAGACAACAGATGCTGGAGAGGATGTGGAGAAATAGGAACACTTTTACACTGCTGGTGGGAGTGTAAATTAGTTCATCCATTGTGGAAGACAGTGTGGCACTTCCTCAAGGACCTAGAAATAGAAATTCCATTTGACCCAGCAATCCCATTACTGGGTATATATCCAAAGGATTATGAATTGTTCTATCATAAAGACACATGTACACGTATGTTCACTGTGGCACTGTTTACAATAGCAAAGCCTTGGAACCAACTCAAATGCCCATCGATGATAGACTGGACAGGGAAAATGTGGCACATATACACCATGGAATACTACGCAGCCATAAAATCAATGAGTTATTGTCCTTTGTAGGGACATGGATGAACCTGGAAAACCATCATTCTCAGCAAACTGACACAAAAACAGAAAATCAAACACTGCATATTCTCACTCATAGATGGGTGTTGAACAGTGAGAACACATGGACACAGGAAGGGAAGCACCACACAGTGGGGTCTGTTGGGGGAGACTAGGGGAGGGACAGCTTGGAGGGTAGGGAGTGGGGTGGGGATAACATCGGGAGAAATGCCAGATATAGGTGATGGGGATGAAGGCAGCAAACCACACTGCCATGTATGTGCCTATGCAACAATCCTGCATGTTTTGCACATGTACCCCAGAACCTAAAGTGCAATAAGATATATTTAAAAGAAAAAAACAAAAACACTACACTTCAGCTATGCAGTATTATAATGGCCAATAAGCACATGAAAAGATGCTTAACACCATTGGCCATTATGGAAATGCAAATTAAAACCACAATATGATATCATTATACGCTTGTTACAAACGCAAAGTTTGATGATACCAAGTACTGGTGAGAACATGGC
The DNA here is from genome assembly GCA_004027715.1 of Plecturocebus donacophilus. Lineage (NCBI taxonomy): Eukaryota > Metazoa > Chordata > Mammalia > Primates > Pitheciidae > Plecturocebus > Plecturocebus donacophilus. The sequence continues at coordinate 89,018 of PVKP010000459.1, forward strand.
GTTACTGTAACTCTCATAAGCTTCTGGTAGAAACGTAAAATAGTACAAATACTTACGGAAAAGTTTGAATGTTTCTTTCAGAAAATTAAACGTTTGTCTACCACATTTTTCAGTGATTCCATTCCTAGGCATTTACACACATAGCTGAAAGTATGTGTCCATACAAAGACTTTCACATATATTCATGGCAGTTGCCTCTATAATAGCCAAGACCTAGATGCAACTTAAATGTCTTTCAAGAAGTAAGTAGATAAGAAAGCTGTAGTATATCTATAAATGGAACACTATTCAGCAATAGAAAAGAGTGAAATATTGATATACATTATAATATGTATGAATGTCAAAATAATTACTCTGAGTAAAATAAATTAGGCAAAACTACATAAATTCTAGAAGATACAAACCAATCCATGGTTGCTTCATAATAGGGTGGGGCATGGTGTTATAGAAGGCACAGATTACACAATGGCACAAAGAAATTGTGGGGAATATGGATATGTTAATTATTATGATTATATTGAATGTTATGAAAGTTTTATGTATATGTGTGGGTATAAAAATCAAATTGTGTAATTCAAATATAAAAATATTTAAACTTTAATAATAAGAGTCAAAGAGTAGAGATAAAGTGAGTAAAATCACTTTTTCTGCAGGCAATATTAATTGAGGGGGCTGAAAAAAAATCTTGTGTAAGCAATTTTCTTGAATAAGTGGCAAATTTCATTCTCAAGATGGATTCCCAGCCTTGGAGAGGCCATATCCTTGATTCTATCTCTGTGCTCCACAAATGAATTTTTAAATGACAGAATATTCATCACCTTTAAACCTCTCCTGCAATGTAGTTCTAGATGAAAATTAACCTGGCTAATGTAATTAGCATTTATAGGTTATTAGCTCTTCAGAGAGCATGTGCTCATGTTAAAAGGCTTCCTTTAAAATACACAAAAGCATTAGATATAAAAATCAAAAAGATTCTAGCAGCAGATTCATTTGCTTAGCATGGTTTTCTGGAAGTGGATATCGTCTTTTCCTTTGAACTGATTTTCCATCTGTGTCAAACAGCTTAAGAATTCAAAATGTACTTGTGGAGCTTAAGAGGGTGGGGAGAGTGATAAATTTAACAGTGGCAACAGTTATATCAGACTTGCATGAAGTAAACAATGAAAGAATAATTGGAATACAGAGAATCTTTAAACATAAGTATAAATATATCTGAAAATTGACTATATGCCTATTATAATAAATGTAGACACACTTTGGAGATGTCGCCGATTTGCTTCTAGACCACCACAATAAAGTGAATATCACAATAAAGTAAGGCATAATTTTGTCCTGGTGCATATAAAAGTATGTGTGCACTCTATAATGGTCTACAAAGTATGTAATAACATTATGTATGAAAACACAATGTATATATCTTAATTAAAAATGCATTATTGCTAAAATATGTTAATATCATCAGAGTCTTCAGAAAGTCTTAACCTTTTTACTGGAGCTTCTGACTTATTGGGATGGTAGCTGCTGAAGTTTGGCATGGCTGTGGCAATTTTTTAAAATAAGAAAGCAATTAAGTTTGCTGTATTGATTGTCTCTTTCATTCATGGAAGATTTCTATGTAGTATGCAATGCTGTTTGGTAGCATTTTACCCACAGTGAAACTTCTTGCAAAATCAGAGTCAGTGGTCTCAATCCCTGCAGTACCTTCGTCAATTAAATCTATTCAGTATTCTAAATTCTTTGTTGTCATTTCAACAATGTTCATGACCTCTTCATCAGGTGTCAAGAATCCACTTTCTTTGCTTATTCTTTAGAAGGAACTCCTCTTTCATTACAATATTATCATCAGAATGCAGTGATTCAGTCACATCTTCAGGCTCCACTTCTAATTAATTCTCTTGCTATTTCTACCACAACTGTAGTTTCTTTGTCCACTGTAGTCTGGAATCCCTCATGGTCATCTGTGATGGTTGAAATCAACTTCCTAATGCCCATTAATGTTCATATTTTGACCTTCTTTCATGAATCATGAATGCTCTTAATGGCATCTAGAATGGTAAATTCTGTCCAGAAGGTTTTTAATACTTTACCAAATCCATCAGAGGAATCCTATCTGTGGCAGCTGTAGTCTCATAAAATGTATTTCTTAAATAATAATTCTTGAAAGTTGAAATTACTCCTTGATCCATGTTTCATTAGCAGGCATGAAAGCAACATTAATATTCTTGTACATCTCTATCAGAGTTTTTTGGTGACGAGTTGCATTGTCAGTGAGCAGTCATATTTTGAAATAAATTTTTTTTTTTTTCTGAGCGTTAGGTCTCAAACATGGGCTTAGAATATTCAGTACACTATGCTATAACAGATGTGTGTCATCCGGGCTTAGGTGTTGCATGTATAGAGCACCAGCATAGTATATTTAGCATAATTCTTAAGGGCTATAGGATCGTCTGGTTGGTTAATGAGTCATGGTTTCAATCTAAAGTCATTTATTTTTATTTAACCTGAGGGCCCTATAACTCTCTTTCCCTTGAACACTGAGAGGTCATTATAGGATTATTAATTAGCCTAATTTCAGTATTGTTATCTTCAGGCAATTAAGGAGGCCTGAGGAGAGGAAAAGAGATGTGTGAACCACTGGTTGGTGGAGTAATCAAGAGTGCATACATTTTTTTTTTAAGTTTACCTTATTATATGGGTGTGCTCATGGTACCCCAAAACAGTTACAGTAGTGACATCAATGATCACTGATTACAGATCACCATAACAGATATACTAATAATTTAAAAATTTTAAATTTGACAATTACCAGAATGTGACACACAGACGTGAAGTGAGCGCATGCTGTTGGAAAAAATGGTGCTGACAGACTTGCACTATAATCCGTCTATAAATGAGTTGCCATAAACCTTCAATGTTTCAAAAAAAATGCGGTATCAGTAAGTACTATAAAGTGAAATAAAATAAAATGATCTATGCCTCTGCTTACATAAGTGGTTTTTAAAATGTGAAATAGTAATTTTTGCTTAACCAAATGTTAGAGCCATGGCATAACTACCTCAGTGGATTGTCTTCTGAGAGTTCAGATTAAATTTGGACATTTTTATTTTCCCTGTAAAAGAGGTTACCAACTTACTTTATGAAGTCATTTATGTTGCAGGAAGACTGAGAGGGGTCAACGTGTGAGGAATGTTACTTCCTCTGTTACAACCGAAGCACATCAGTAAAATGTTTCGAGATAAAAGTAATTTAACTTGAAAATTTAAATATCAAAGTGTTTATGCACATTACAGTATGAACAATGACACTGTATTTTTTCCACTGTTGAGTGGTTAAAAAGTAAAATCTAACAAAGAGAAAAGTGAGTGTAATAAAAAATTCCCCACTGTTGAAAATGAGAATATTAGTACATTTGTCATGAAATTTTCTATTATATCAGTGCCCAGCACTGAAATAAGGCAAAAATAAGGCCAGGCATAGTGGCTCGTACCTGTAATCCCAACACTTTGGTAGGTCTAGGCAGGCTGATCTCTTAAGGTCAGAAGTTCGAGATCAGCCTAGCCACCATGGTGAAACCCCATCTCTACTAAAAACACAAAATTAGCCTGGTGTGGTAGCAGATGCCTTTAAGTTCTAGCTACTTGGTAGGCTGAAACAGGAGAATCACTTGAACTGGGAGGCAGAGGTTGCAGTGAGCCAAGATCATGCCACTACACTCCAGCGTAGGAGACAGAGTGAGACTCCATCTCAAAAATCAAAAACAAACTCTTGATAAAAGTAATGAGAGTTTAGAGTTTAGTTAAACTGTATTAAATTTGTTGTTAAATGTGTTATACATTCTATAAAATATTATGAAGACCTGTCTGAACACTATGTTACAGTCATCTTGGAATGATTAATCTATTGCATGAATATAAACCTCAATAAATGTTAAAGAACTATCACAGATAAAAGAAGCATTTGAAATGACTATGTGCTTCAACAAGTAAAAAAGTTTATATTTTTACAAATAGTTTTAAATTACTTGATTAGTAACTACTAATAATGCAAGTATATGCATTCTGCATGAAAAAATTCTAACTTAAAAAATAAGTTAAATTGTCTATCTCAAAACTTACTTTGTTTATTCGTGTTTTTAGTAATGCAGAATCCATGTAATGGCTAAATGTCTGTTTTAACTGCTCATATATTACACTTACATGATGAAAATAATTAAGATGCACTCTTTTAAAAAAGCATTCTATCACTTATGCATTTATTCTGTTAAACATTTTTAAAAATTTAAATGCCAAATAAAAGGAAAGTGGTGTTTTTCTCTTAGACTGTACACCTACTTACCTTATAATTAACAACTCACAGTGCTGAAGTATTGTAGACTGTATAGTCGGATACACAATGCATTTACAGCTCAACAGCTGCAGAGAAAAGGGGGAAAATGGGAATTATGGGCAAAACCAGATTAACATAGATAATAAACATTTCATGTCAAATGGTATACTCAAAATTGGTACCTTTATGACTTTGCTGGTATTAAAATTTTAGTTCTGACAAGAAGATAATTTACCTTGAATCAAATTTACCTATAAAACAATCACATTTTTAGCAAATACTGTTAATTCTGAGAAATAAAAAAATTTTCTACTTCACGTCAAGATAATTTCAGATAACTTGTAGCTAGAGTTTTGCAAAGGAAAATTTTGCTGTGTATAAATGTTGTCTTAATTTCATAATCAGCAAAGAGGAATGTCTGATAATACAGAGCCTGAACAGCAAAGCTCTTATAAAGCTACACAAATTGTTTTATAATTTCTCATTAATTAAAGCTAATTCCATGCTTAAAAGGATACTAATTTTTCTGATTTTATATTTTCTTTGATTAAAAGGGAAGCTAATATAATTTTCTATTTAAATTTTATTAAGATAAATAGCATTTAAGGTTTACCTCTGTAGCCATTACTAACTGCCTGACTTTGGGCAAAATCCTTGATCTCTCTGTCTCATTTTTCATATCTGTAGATTAATAATAGTATATTCTTCAGTGGATTTCTGTAAAGTAATAATAACAGTACATTCTTCGATGGATTTTTGTAAAGATTAAGTAAAATTATCCAGCAAAAAATATGCATACCATAATTTCTGGATTATGGAAATTAAAAAATAATAGCTCTATATCATTCTTTCTATAGCATACAATGTCTATTTTTATAACAATCTTAGGAAGAATTTCTGCTTATCTTACTGCTATGTATTGAAATACTTTGCTTGAAAACTGTTTTCTCTTGAATTTTAAAGCCTAAAAGTTATGTTACTGGTATATGTATTAAACCATTCTCCACTGCCAAAGTGAAACACCTGACATTGATTAATTTATAAGCAAAAGAGGTTTAATTGGCTTATGGTTCCACTGGCTGTACAGGAATGATGATGCTGACCATCTGCTCAGCTTCTTGGGAGGGTCAAGGAACTTACAATCATGGAAGAACATAAGGGGAAATAGGCTCATCTTATACTGCTGAAGCAAGGGCAAGAGGTGAGGAGGAGGTGCTACACACTTTTAAACAACCAGATCTCATGAAAACTTTGTCATAAGAACAGCACCATAGGGATGGTGCTAAACCCTTCATGAAAGATCTACCCCCATGATCCAATCACTTTCCACCATGCCCTATCTCCAATATTGGGTATTATCATTGAACATGAGATTTGGATGGGGAAAAAGATCCAAACCATATGATTCTACCCTGGCCCCTCCTGAATCTCATGTCCTCACATTGCAAAATACAATCATCCCTTCTCAGTAGTCCCCAAAGACTTAACTCATTCAGGCATTAACTCAGAAATCCAAAGTCCAAAGTCTCACCTGAGACAAGACTAGCTCCTTCTGCCTATGAGCCTATAAAATCAAAACAAGTTAGTTACTTCCAAGATACAATGAAAGTATAGGCATTTAGCAAATACACCAATTCCAAAAATAGATTTGCCCAAATAAAGAGGTTACAGGCATCATTCAAATCTAAAACCCAGCAGAGCAGTCATTAAACTTAAAAGTTTCAAAATAATCTTTTTTGACTCCATGTTTTACATCCAGGTCACACTGTGCAATGGGTGGCTTCCCAGGCCCTGGGCTGCTCTGTGCCTGTGGCTTTGCAGAGTTCATCCCCCTGAGTGCCTATGGCTTTTCCAGGTACAGGGTGCAAGCTGCTGGTGGGCCTACTTTTCTGGAGTCTGGAGGATGGTGGCCCTCTTCTCACAGCTCCTCTAGATAGTGCATCAGTGGGGATTCTGTGTGGGAACTCCAACCCCATATTTCCTCCTCTACATTGTCCTAGTAGAGGTTCTTCATGAGGGCTCTGCCCTGCAGCAGACTTCTGCCTAGACATTCAGGCTTTTCCATACATCTTCTGAAATTTAAACAGAAACTCTTAAGCCTCAATTTCTGTACTTAGCACTCACAGACTTAACAGTCTGTTGAAACCACCAAGGTTTACAGCTTCTACCTTCTGAAGTAGTTGCCCAAGCTGTTTTACAGCTTCTACCTTCTGAAGTAGTTGCCCAAGCTGTATCTGGGCTCCATTGAGCCACAGCTGGAGCTAGAGTGGCTGTGATGCAGGGAGCAGTATCCTGATGCTGTGCAGGGCAATGAGGCCCTGGGTCTGGCCCAAAAAACCATTCTTCCCTCCCAGGCTTACTGACCTGTGATTGGAATGGCTGCCACAAAAGTCTTTGAAATGTTTTCCACACTTTCTCTCCATTTTCCATGCTTTCCTCTCAAAAGCCCGTTTGCAGGAAAGGAATTCAAGCAGGCTGTCAGCACTTGCCTTCCCTTTAGTTATGCAAATATCTGCAGCCTGCTTGAATTCCTTTCCTGCAAATGGGCTTTTCTTTTCTATCATATGGCCATGCTACAAATTTCCCAAACCTTTTAAATATAAGTTCCAGTTTCAGGTCATTTTTTTGCTAATACATATGAGCATAGGTTATTAGAAGAATCCAGGCTGCACCTTGAACACTTTGCTACTTAGAAATTTCTCCTGCCAGATACCCTAAATCATCACTCTAAAGTTCAAATTTCCACATATCCCCAGGGCAGATTCACAATGCACCAAGGCTCTTTAAAAGCATAACAAAAGTGACCTTTACTACAGTTTCCAGTAAGTTCCTCTTCTCTATCTGAGACCTCATCAGTTTGGCCTTCTCTGTTCACATTACTATGAGCATTTGGGTCACAACCATTCAACAAGCCTCTAGGAAGTTCCAGACTTTCTTCATCTTCCTGTCTTCTTCTAAGCCCTCCAAACTGTTTTAACTTCTGCCCATTATCCAGTTTCAAAGCTGGTTCCACATTTTCAGTTATCTTTATAGCATTGCCTCATACCTCAGTACCAGTTTTCTGTGTTAGCCCATTCTCATACTGCTTTAAAAAAATATATGACATTGGATAATTTATAAACAAAGAGGGTTAATTGGCTCATAGTTCCACAGGCTGTACAAGAAGCCTAATGGTTGCCCTCTGCTTGGCTTCTGGCGGGGCCTCAGGAAACTTACAGTCAGAGTGGAAAACGATGGGAAAACAGGCTCATTTTACGTGACTAGAGCAGGAGCAAGAAGTTACGGGGAGATGCTTCACATTTTGAAACAAGCAGATATTGTGAAAACTCAATTATGAGAATAGCACCAAAGAGACGGTGCTAAACCCTTGCTGAAGGATCCACCCACATGATCCAATCACCTCCCACCAGGCCCCGCCTTTAACACTGGGGATTATAATTTAACATAAGATTTGGATGGGGACACAGATCTAAACCATATCAGTAAGACTGCCTACCTACTAGATATTTTAGGAAACTGTTGATGATTTTCTCATAAACATATATGTATTTATCAGAATGGGTAAACTTATGCATTAGTGACAATCTCCAAATTTTGGTAGTTTATTTAAAGAAAATTCTAGCTCATGAAAAGTCCACCGATGAGTCTCTCTATGGCAACATTCATTCATGTGTTAGCCTGTCCTTCTAAGCTGCTTTGGTTTCATAATACTCCATATTAATCAGTACCCTGGTGATGTGGCAGTATAAGAAAGAATTGCACAGCAGCTTCAACGAGCTTTTAACTGGAAGAGATGTACCTCAGATTCACATTACATTGGCCCAAGTCAATTATTTGCCCATGTCAAGTGATTGATATGGTTTGAATCTGTGTCCCCACACAAATCTCATGTTAAATTATAATCCCCAGTGTTGGAAGAGGGACCTGGTGGGAGGTGACTGGGACATGGGAGTGGATTTCCCTTTTGTTGTCCTCATGATAGTAAGGGCATTCTCATAAGATCTGGTTAAGTGTGTGGCACCTCCCCCCAACTCTCTTCCTTTTGCTCTGGCCATGTAAGATGTGGCTCTTTTGTCTTTGCCTTCCACTATAATTCTAAGTTTCCTGAGGCCTCCTCAGTCAGGCTTCCTGTACAATCTGTAGAACTATGAGACAATTATTCCTCTTTTATTTATAAATTTATAAATTATGCAGTCTCGAGTAGTTGTTTTTTTTAGCAATGTAAGAATGGACTAATACACTGATCTTCAAGGAGAGAGGAAGACTATCCTCCCTTGTGCTCAGTGGGGTGAATGGGATATCAATAAAGAGCAAAGATGCCTAAAAAAATAAACTTCTTAAGAAAAATAGTTTGCTCTACTGTATGTCTCCACTGTTGTTTTTCTTTTACTTTTACATGTAATTCATATCACCTTACATTGTGCATCTTAAATTCTTCTGGAACAGGATGAGGTAGAATGACTGTGCCTTCAGCGAAGGAGACATTGTCTTATTTGTAGTAGCCTCAACACCTGTAATAGTGCTTGGCAAAGATAGATACATATTAAATTGTTATATTAATTAGCAAATATCTTAATAGTAGTATTTTTAATAATGAAAATAACTGCTAACATATGCTTTAATATGTTTTGTTTTGTACATTCCCAAGGATACAAAAGGAAAGAAATAGACCTGATGTCACATGACCAAGCAGTAGCACCTGCAGATGTCATCAAGCAATCTCATAATCTATTGCTATTATTAAGTCGCAAATTAAATAAGTAAGGTGGAGGGGACAAGAGGCATAGATAAAAGAAGCAGAAGTAAAGGCATTGTAAATGAATGCTGTCTTATTTCTAGATAAGTGACAAGAAGTAATTCATGAATATTTTTCTATTTGAGAGAGTTCTCAGTACTAAGATTATAAGAAAAAATGAAAGGGCTTCCACTTCAATGGCAATATATGTAAGAAGACTATAAATAGCTTTTTTATTGAAATGGAGAGTTTACATGTAAAAATTATGCCTATGAATGTCTGTGGCTCTTGAGGAATGAAATTGTCTATGTGGGTTGAAGTGCCAGTAAGCATTAACCTCTCAGTACTTAGAAAAACATACAAGTACTTTAAAAATAATTTTAAGGAGTGTTAACAGTAGTGAAAGCAATCAGTTTAAAAATTATCTACCAAACATAGCTTCTTCTGTGGGAAACATGCTGAGATATTCTCATTCACTGCTGTAATAATGATTTAGTTGCATAATTGTCTATTTAATTTAGCATACCTGGAAAGTACTGTTGTCCAGAAAAACAGATGTTTCTTCAGGGAATATGTGAAACCAGCTACTAAAATCATATATTTCTGTAGGATATACTTAGTAATTACTAAAAATGGAATTATTATTTCTAAAATTTTGATACTATACTAAAAATCTTTTGGTATTAGCAAATACTGAATTTAATAATCTACTCTCCTCACATTATCAAAGATGTCTGTGATTTACAAAAAATGCAGCTGATGGTGTTTTTTTTTCTTTCCTTTGATTTTTTTTTTTTTTTTTTTTTTTTTGAGACAGAGTCTTACTCTGTAATCCAGGCTGGAGTGGCAGTTGCACCATCTCAGCTCACTGCAACCTCCCCACATCCCAGGTTCAAGGGAGTCCCCCACCTCAGCCTCCTGAGTAGCTGGGAGGGACTACAGGTGCATGCCACTACATCCAACTAATTTTTGTATTTTTAATAGAGATGGGGTTTCACCATGTTGGCCAGGATGGTGTCCATCTCCTGATCTAGTGATCCACTCACCTCAGCCACCCAAAGTGTTGGAATTACAGGTGTGAGCCACCAAGCCTAGTCTTTCCTTTTTTATTGCAGCATAGTAAATACAGTAACATTTACCTTTTAAAATTACAGTTCAGTTAGTTTTGACAAACACATATAATCATGTAAGCACCACCAGAATCAATAAACAGAATGGCAGCATCACCTTCTAAAAATTCTCATGGGCTTTTGTACTCAACTACTGCCCCTAGCCTTAGCCCCAGGGAGCCATTGATTGTTTTTTAGTGTTGTAGTTTTGCCTTTCCAAGAAGGTCCTATAATTATAATTCTACAATATATAAACTTTAACTCTGTGATGACAGCATAATGCATTTAAGATTTACTCATGTTTTTGGATGAATCAAGACTTAGCTTATTCATTTTTGTTGTTTGTTGCTTAGTAATATGCCACTATGTAGATATACCACAGTTTTTTTAATATACTTATAGGTGAATAATGTTTGAGCCATTTCACTTTCTGGTGATTGTGAATAAAGCTGCTATCAACATGTATGTATAAATTTTTTGTGTGAATGCATTTCACTTGCATAACTATCTATCTGGCAGTAGGATTAATGAATTTTATGTTAAATGTATGTTTAGCTCTGAAAGAAATTGTCAGGTGGGATAGTGGCTCATAGCCTATAATCCTAGCACTTTGAGAGGCTGAGATGGGCAGGTCACTTGAGGCCAGGAGTTTGAGACCAGTCTGGCTATCATGGCAAACCCCATCTCTACTAAAAACACACACACACACACACACAAAACTGGCCATGGTGGCAAATGCCTGTAATCCCAGATGTTCAGGAGTCTGAGGCACAAGAATTACTTAAGCCTGAAAGGTAGAGGTTGCAGTGAACTGAGGTCATGTGAGATGTGAGTGCCGTCCAGCCTGAGTGACAGAAGAAGACTCTATTTCAAAAACAAAAAACAAAAACAAAAACAAATGAATGTAAAAGAAATTGCCAAGCTTTGTCCAAAAACAGGCGTGATTTTGCATTTACAATAGCAATGTGTAAGAGATGCCTTTGCTCAATAGCCTCCTCAGAATTTGTTTTCAGATTAATTAACATTATAACAATAATTATTATTTTAGTCATTTTAATAGGGTTGCAGTGGAATCTCATTGTAGTTTTAATTAGTTTTTTTAAATAACAATATTGAGTATCACTTCATATGCTTACTTGCTATCCATACATATTTACTGAAATGTTTTTCTAAAATTTGTGACAATATATTATTGAATTGGTTTTTTGCTTACTGAGTTTTGAGTGTTGTTTATGTATTCTAGATACAAATCCTTTATCATATATGTGATTTGCAAATATTTTCCTCGGGTCTGTTTCTTGTTTTTCATTTTCTTAAGAGAACAAATGTTAAATTATAATAAAATCCAATTTATCATTTGCCCCTTAGCTGCTAAAAGCTCATAAGTCTCCCAGTCTTAGCTGTGGGATTGTGTATGTGCTGTGACCTACCTGCAGTGCTCAGACAGGTAGCCTACAACTCTGCCCCAGCCTTCATTTCTTGCTTCATAGAGCTTCAGCTTCAGGAAGTGAGAGGTTAAGATCTTCTCACTTCTGTGGGCATGCAAAGAGCCTTGGGTATGTACACAGTCCTATGCCTTCATGTGGCCTTCTAGATTCCTAGATATGTATTGGAGCTTCACCAGATGTTTAACATCTCATTCTCCAAGTTTTATTTTTATGTTTTTGGCCATTTTTTTCCCCCAAGAGTTATCACTGCTACAGGCATCTACAATATTAAGCAATTGTTGCTGATTGTTTTTGACAAATGCCTTCAGAGGAAACTCTGCCCTGACTGAGCTTTCATTTAAGTCAAATAAAGAAAGCCGGATGAGGGAGATTTTGAGAAAACTACAAGTCAAGTCAAATAATGACAATTTTCTGAAACAACAATTTTGGAGAGCTCTGAACCTGTTTTGCCCACTCCAGTGGCTGCTAGGCTGCTGTGTTTCACCATCATTTAGTAGCCACTGGTTTTCAATGTTACTGCAAAACTGTGAAAAGACAGATGGAAAGAGAGTGAGTTAAATATTCTTAACAAGATTCAGTATTTTCTTTTAAATATATACTTCTTTGTTACTTCTAAAGTAACCTTTAGTTGTTACTAGAATTTTGAAAAAGCTATTATTGACAATTCTTTCAGTGTTCTCATTGTTTCTATAGAGAAGCAATGTTTTGCAAGCTTGTACTCCACCATTCCTGCTGATGTCTGCATCTCTTGGCCTTAACATGAAGTTATATTATACTTTTAACAAATGAATAATTTTATATTATGAAGCCTCACATTTTTAACACGAAGCCTCTGAGGATCTTCAGACTCATGCCATGTGGTGTCATGTCATTCCTAACTGACTTGGTAGATATCTCTCTTGGTAGGTTGTCTATGATTCAAAGAACTTGTGTGATGGCAATATTTGATAGTACAAAACAAGGATATGCCTGTAGGTCAGTGCAGTGTACCTCTCCTTGCAGTATGAGGCAATGTGAGACAAGGAGCGTTTGCGAGAGTACGCACATGAGTAATGAGAAATGTACAAGTAATTATTTAATGACAATATTTAAATACTAGAATAAAAAAATGCTGTGTGATCTGGAAACTGGTGAAGGATATTTTTCTGGTTATCTCTTGTTGCATAGTTATTTTTGTCCTCAGAGATGGGCAGAAAATGGTATAAATACTATGTCTAAAATAAGTTGAAAAAATCAAATAATGTTAAAAAGTCAGATATCTCAAATTGCCTGTCTCTGAACTTCCACCTTAGCACTTTGGGGCCAAAATAATCTTCCTGACACTTAATACTACTTAGTCCTAGAGCTGTGTTGCCATGTCAACCACCTTCTCTATTAACTCCTACTTTCACCTAGATTCGAATATTTATTTTCAAATATACCTATTGTTGTATACATATCTGAGATCAGTATAATTGTCATGCAGTGTATCATAATGGTTAAATTAATGTGTTTTTGAGTCAAACAATTTTAGGTTTAAATTTATTTCACAGCTTAATAACCATAAGACCACAGGCAAGTTTCATAACTTCTCAGAACTTATTACGCACGTCTATAAAATGGAAACAATAACTAGCCAATTCAGTTATGCTGAACATTTAATGATAATTATAATAGAAATACAATGATAGCACAACACCAAAATCCCTTGTTTTAAATTGTAAAATCTACAAATTTTTGAAAACTTAAGGTTTGGAAAGATATATTTAGTGTCAAAATCTCACATGAAATGATGTGATATAATGCTATTTTATATATGTATAAATCAGACAGGTGGTCAGATAAGACTTCTCTGATAAAATGTTCTGTTCAGAATGTATATATATATAGACTACATGTATATATACATATATACACACACACATACTATATACATGCACATACATATTCTGTGAATATGTATATACTTTCTAAAGAATTATTAATGTATTTAGTTCCCAGACTAAGCCCTAAATTCATTATAATATTTTTTGGACCATGATTTGAAATAAAACAGTGAGAGAAACAAGCAGAATTCAGATGTTCTCTCAACATTATGGCTCAATTAGGTTCATATAACTCAAATTCAGTGTTTGATAAGGCACAAGCAGTTTATTCATTTTTCCTCTCTTCTCTGGTCTGGGCCTTGGTGAACCACACGTAATTATAGAGTTAGTGACTGTTTGTCAAATTTGGAGTTTTTTTTCTCTTCATTATTCAACATAAAATGAGAGTCGTATTACCAAACATTGGAGGATGTATGAGGACTTCAGTCTCAGTTGTGTACTGTGCTTATTTTGTTTAGCCTCCAACTGTAATCTTGGTGCTCTTCATTTTTGTGGTCACAAAAATATAAATATTCTTTAGGTCCTCCCTGTTGATACTGCTGTTGTTCCATAAGTTTTTGTGGATCTGTATACATTCCCCTGCATTCTAGTTTTACTCATGATATTTCTGTAGTCCTGGTACTTTTTTTTTTAATTCAAAATTAAAAACAAATCCATTTCATTCAGAAATTATTACTATTATTATTAATCACATGAAAAAGCTATGGAAGTCAGGACTTCTTTTTTCCTTTGAGAAACATTGCCAAGCACACTAAAAATAAAATTAAATTTAAAACAAAATAACAAAATCTTATTTATTTAAATAATAATTTTACTATTAAAATAAATATTTGATCTAAATTAGATTTCTGCTTTAATAGTTTCTAATCAGGCCTACCAGTAGTAATAATGCATTTTAAAAAGTATAGGGGAAAACACTCATTTACTATAAACTTATATATTTAATTATTTTCTAAATTCAACAAATAATGCCTTAATTAGTGTTAGTAGTGGAACACAACAATTCAACTCACAAAATGACAGCATTCCGTAAGCACAAAAGTTAAAAACTAATGAAGTAAATTATTAGCTTTTAAAAGAATAGGCATGTATATCACAGATAAACCCATTATGTAGTATTTTGCAATGAGATCTAACCATAAAAATACTAACAATTACTGTCCTGTAAACTAAATGTATCTTCAAAATGAAAACTTTAGTGCAATTGAGTTAAATGTATAAGACTGAGTCACTGATCATAAGTAGATCTAGAAAATAAAAAAGAAACATTATATCCTGGGAAAATATTTTGCTAAACAAAGAAATGTGGAGGTATCATATCAGTGAGTTAACTCAGTGTTCTCATATACTAACTAACAGATCAAAGATGTCAGGAATCAGTCTGTGGATACATAAATTCAGAAAATAGTATTTGTGGTGGTATATAGTAAAGATATCTGTCAGAGTAGATTTTTATTCATTTAAAAATTGTAATGTAATTTACATTTTTAATTTTCAACAGTATTTTTTTTTTTACCATAGTTGCATTAGTCTCTTCTTATGCTGCTAATGAAGACATATCTGAGACTGGGTAATCTATAAAGGAAAGAGGTTTAATTGATTCACAGTTCTACATGGCTGGGAAGGCCTCACAGTTATGTCAAAGGCAAAGGAGGAGCAAAGTCATGCTTTCTTTGTTCCTTTATAAAACTATCAGATCTCATGAGATGTATCACTATCATGAGAACAGCATGGAAAAGACCAACCCCCATGATTTAATTACTTCCCACTGTGTCAGTCCCATGGCAGGTGAGAATTATGGGAGCTATAATTCAAGATGAGTTTGGGAAGGGACACAGCCAAACCATATGAGTAATTAATAAAAAATATTGACTTTGAAGGCAGAAATTAATAATACAGTATCCTAATTTATTTTGGCTTAACTTTTAGAGTTTTGAAAATTAATTGGCAATGTAATCATATTGATCTTTTTAAAATTAAAATTACATGTTTTCATTTTTATCATCCTGTATTGTATGTTTTCTTTTTATATATAATTTATACATTTTTTCTGAGAAATGATTACTTATTTTTATAAAACAGAGACCTCTAAACATTAATTTAAATATGTTTCCTTTAGAGAAAACAAAATTATATATGTCTTTTTCATCAATAAATACTTATCATAAACCTTCATGAAGGTATTTACATTTAACAAATGAGAGCTTTTTACAGCATCTGTTATTTAATTTGGTGGTCTATTTTCTTTATATTTGTAAATATAATTAACATTCAAGTGTAATTGTTCAGTCGCCGCTAGATTTTACACTACTATGTGACAAAGTAGTGCAATTATCTTAATGCTAACTACTTGTATACATCTTTTCCCATGAAATGATCCTGTGGCTTTTCAAGAAGTCCAGAACTTGAGGTAAACACATAGATTGCCAGGAAGGGAATCAGAAGTTCTTTAATCATAGTTTGCAGATCATCAAGCTTAAAATCAGAAGGAAAAAAAAAAGAGAGAAGAGGAAAAATCTACCTATCATCTCATTAAAAAATACAAGCTCATTTTCACCCAAAAAGGATTACTTAAAACAAACCTTTAAATCTAATATTGATTACACAGAAAAATATTTAATTTTATAGTGGAAAACATTTTCAAGGCAAATTCTAACTAGAGTGTTAGAAATTCTCAGGCACACTAGCTTTTGATTGCTTAAATTTCAGTCTTGCAGAGCTGTCAGCAAAATTACATAAATCTTATTTTTAAATATCTACAAAGGTGGTCTCAACAATTTTTGTTAGTTATTACTGTATCTGTCCCCAAACAACTTTTATAAATAATTTATTTCTAGGCATGCCTATTTTTACTGAAATATTATAGAAGATACTTCATTCAACAAAACTCATTGAGTTTGCATGTTACAGTTAATCTTCATTTGGTACAAACTTGCTATCTATAATGTAAACCATTTTGTTTTTCTTCCTTTTTTTTTATAAAACAACAAACCATTGATTAAGTAAGAAACTACAATGTGAAAGTTTATAAAATGTGAAAATACTTTTTTAAGAACAAATACAAGTTTTGAAATTCTCAGAAGTATCAAAAAGTATTTATTAGAAAGTGTCTTCTGTTATTTTTTTATGTGTTCTTTACCAATAGTTCCAGTCAGAATAATGACAGAGATTGCATTGTAACTGTATAATTTTAAATACTTTTACTTTCTTTTTTTACCAACCAGCCTATCAACAACGTGATTTTTGAAGTTATATGCTAAAGCATGGTATTCACTTTGTAGACAGCACCAAGATGATTAAAAATGGAAAGTTTAAATCCTACCTATGTCTAGAAAAATTTCTAAAGCTCACCACATATTGCTGAACAGTTTACCAAGACAGCTTGTGGGACCACAAATATAATTTGCTTTAGTGATTATCCATAAAAAGATCAAAATTAACTTTTATAGGGCATTTACAATATGTCTAATATTGTGTGATAGGAAATCACATATTATTGTATATACCTCCTACAACATCCCATAAAATAGATGTTACCTGTAACATTTAGCAGATTGAAAAACAGTAACAAAAACAGAACACTTAAGCTCTGAAAATTACTGTATGACTTGCCAAAAATTATAGGGACAGAAAGTGGCTCATAAAGACCAGAGCCAGGATTTGAATTCCATAACCAAATATTATAGATATTCCCAAGTAGATAAATGTTTCTGTTAATGTGTATAACAGGATAAGTATTCCAGAAAGCAACATCATGTATTATTTTTATTTCATACTCAGTTCACTTGAGTGACTTTCATTTTTTAACTCCATAGAGATATTTCATATGCAAAAATATTACTAAATGTATTTAAATAAATCAAGAGGAAATAACTTTGTTTAATCAGTCAAGTTGGTACATATAACAGTCTATTTAGGGACTACTGATGTAAAGGCTACCATCAGATCTGGGACAATTTTTAGTTTTAAGAAATATCTGAAATTCAAAGAAAATACTTCATTTACTTAGTGATTTTATAGGGTTATTCATATTTATTTGTTAAGACAAAAACTTCTCTCATAGTACACTTATCTCTAAAAATTTTGCATTCAGAAAACAGTTTTATAAAATCATAATTCAAATATATTGTTCAGTGTACATGGTGCAAAGTATATTATTGATGTGTAATAAGTTTTATTAAGACAATATATAGGCAAAAGTGTATCAGAAAGGATAGAATATATTGATTCTTCGTAGCTTTTCCTTTGGTGGCATGCTTGAGCTGGTAGAGCTGGACATATCCTGAAGAGGGTTCCAACAGGAGAACCTCCCCTCTATGCTGTTTTATACATTTATAGCCTGGGTTTAGGGACACTAGGTTTTCTATACAACCAAGGGAGTTCTAAGCCCAGGAAGTAATGCTGCAGAGCCTTCATGGCTCATTGAAGAGGGTTTCATAACAATTTTGTGCCTGTTAGTGCCAGAACACTCTCTTCATCCTCTGTCTTCTGCAATCTTTTGCCTTATCGAGCAAAACCAGCTAATGTCAACTGCCCCAAAAGAAAGGAAAAGAGTCCCCATGGCCATCCGTTTATTTTTTCTCACGTAAAAGCAATTCTTTACAAAGTATATATTCTTCAAATGGTAAGTTATTAAATTATCTTACAATAATATCACATTTTCCCCTAAGTTTTGGCTTAAATGTGAATACTCCAAGAAGAAATTGAGTAATAGGATAGCAGAAGGCAGCTGGAATGGAAAAACAAATGGAGAGAGCACATAGATAAATTACATGGATACAGACTACAGAGAAACTGATCTATGGCTAATCGATATTAACATTTGCTGGGTCAGCAACTCATGGGTATGTTGACACTTTTAAGACCTCATTTTCTTGCTTGGCCTACTTAAAACACACTTTTAAGTATAAGGTATTTCGAGTAAAAATCATTCTGTAAAAGATACTATCCTGAATAGCAACAATTCTTTGAGTGATAGATTCCGAGAAAAACTTCATGAGTCTAAACCAAAAGGAGAGACATAATCTAACAGAAAGTAAATATTAGGATGTGATATATGTTAAAGGCAGAAATATGAGTATTTATGAGAAGAAATGAAACACTAGAAACTGAAGAGAAGAACATATTAAAAACGAAATACAATTAGTTTGAAAAAAAGACAAATCACCAATTAAGAGTAGAAAATGTATGTCTGTATCATAACTATATGGACACAGAAAAAATCAAATGAAATGTAAAACTCTTCACAGAAAAAGAATGAAATTCTTAACAGTATATAAAAGATAAACTTTTTGAAAAGTGGCGTCAGGTTAACTGGTTAGCTATCTGAAAAAGAGATAAAACTATTTCGCTTCCTTACAGAGAAACGTGGTTTAAATTCTAGAGAAGTCAAAATTTTAAATGCATATTTATGGCTCTATGCAAGTATTTATATTAAGCATAGATAACTGGCCACATAAGAAGGTAAGGGGAAAACTATAACTCAAGCTCCAGAAGCAACAAAGTTAGTGATTTATATACATATGATTAATTAAAACTTGTTTAAAATGTTTTTTTACAACAAAAAATTATTGAGCAAATGCAAATGAAAAACTGGGAAAATATTTGCAACTTACATTGCAGAACAATGATTTCTAACAGTAGAGAAGAAAAATGAAATCACCTTTGCAAAAACTATGACAGAGAAAGAAACTGGACATTGCTTATTCCACCCTGCTTCTAACCTCAGAAGCTGACTGCTTTTGTTACCTATAAAACAAACATTATTAAAATTCCTTCCAGAAACTAGTCACGTCCTTGTGTGGGGACTAAAACTGCCTATGTAAGACAAATGAAAGGCCACAATGTAGGATTGTGGAAGTGACCTGAATTCTGCTAAGATTAAGGTGTGGCTAAATAATAAGCAGGCATTGACCCTTAGCTTGTTTTTCTATGATTCTTTACTGCTTAGGAATCTTGTAGCCAGAGGCCAAAAGATATGTAACTGGCCCAATCGCTCCAATAGATAACATCACTATTGTAAAACCTAAGGCTAGTCTTCGGGATATTTTTCAGACTTTTGCATTCTGGAGATCAACAGACCCCACCTGGACCCGCCTGAACCTATGATTTATACCAAAGAACTGATTCAAGTAATCCTGTTGCCTCCACCCAGAAATGGATTCAGTGCACAAAGATGTTTTTGAACCCTTTATGATTTCTTCTCCAACCCAACCCAGTCAGTGTTATTCATTCCCTAGCTCTTCGCTAGCCAAACTATCCTTGAAAAACCCTAATTTCCTAATCCTCAGGAAGGTGGATTTGAGAACTGTCTCCGGCCCACCTGCGTGGCTGACCTTGTGATGAATTCTTTTTTTACTGCAATACCTGCTGTTCCTAGTGTACTGATTTTTCTGGGTAGCAGAACACTTGGACGATGAAAGTGGTTCTGAAAACTGGGAAGGTATTGTGATCCGAGGCAGATGTAAACTTACATAGGTTCTGATAGTTAAAAGGACTCTCAGACTTTTAAAAAATATTTAATAGTATGGGAGGGGAAAACCTAGATCTCATCTGATGTTAAGATTTACAAAACAGTGGTTACCTAGGGTCTCATAATTCACTTACCTCAACATAAAACCCTCTAGTCTTAGCATTGTTTTCTCTTTCTTACTGACCTGAATTGATCATGGTTATCATAAATTGGATTGAACCTAACCTGCGGAAATATACGTGAAACTTTAGATAACAAAAATGCACACGTTACCTGAAAGAACAAATGACTGTCAGGGTAATTTGGGTATTTTTCCAGGAGTACATTATAATTAATTTATAAGATTAGCTAATTGTTGACAGGAAAGTCACTGAGCACATGGCTGTATTCGTATGACATTCACAAAAGGATAAATTCAGTAGATGAGGTTCATATTGTTCTCAAAATCCTTGGGGAAGTAGTATGATGCCCTGATAAATATAGGCAAGGGGGCTGGATACCAAGTTACCTGACAGAATTACAGTGGAAGTAGTGAAAGACGGCCGAGGCCCATTATTTATCCTAAAATGCCACTTGATGGCTGTCAGAACTATCCCTTAGATATCACAGTTCATCCTGTCAACAGTTAATTTTAAAAGAAAACAAAATATGTATCCCTTTAGTGACTTAGTAACCTTTTTAGAGTAGAAGAGTGAAAAAGAAATTATGACATTTCTAAAACAACAAATTACACACAAGTAGACAAATATTTCCTTTACTAAAGAATTTTCTTGGCCAGACATGGTAGCTCCTGCCTGTAATCTCAGCACTTTGGGAGACCGAGGTTGGTGGATCGCCTGAGGTCAGGCATTTGAGACCAGCCTGGCCAAAATGGTGAAACCTGGTCTCTGAAAAATATAAAAAATCAGCTGGCCATAGTGACATGTGCCTGTAATCCCAGATACTTGAGAGGCTGAGTCAGGGGAATTGTTTGAACCTGGGAGGTGGAAGTTGTAGTGAGCCAAGATCATGCCATTGTACTCCAGCCTGGGCAACAGAGCAAGACTCTGTCTCAAAAAAAAATTTCTTGTTTCATTTACTCCCTCCTGTATTTCTCTTGCTATCTAAACCACATCAGTACAGGAAATAAAGGCTGGCCTAGAAAAGGATTAGAAAGAGAAGAGAAGAGGTAAAGTGTCTGAAGAGACAGAGGGTTCTTTAATACTTTCTAAAGCATTCCTCCATTGTAATAATTTCAAATCAGTTTCTGGTCACTCATCACATTCCAATAAGCCATCTGCATTTTATTTAATTCGTGAAAAATACAAAATATTTTAGGAAAGAGATCCCCACAGAGAGCTGATACCTAGAGATGTTACCACTGCAAAGCTCCCCTAAACAACCAAAGAGAGTAAAGGGAGTCCCACTGGTACCGCTTTCACTGTCAGAGCAGGGGACCTCTTACCAGCCATAGAAATGACTGCTGCTTCCTCACTGCCTTCTTGTTCAAAGGTTGCATTATCTTTTAGAAACATACAGACAATAGTGCTCTTTCCTCTTTAGTTTAATGAGATTATTTACACAAAACAGGATCTCAGTTCGTGAACAGCATGTTCAATATCAGCAATGTCTCAGTCTTATTAAAGAAATAATAAATAGATAGAGTAAACTTAAACAATATTTCTGCCTTGAGCTTTGTGGTCAGTGACTCTGCAGTCCACTCCTCAACTCTGACTTGCTACTCATTTATTAAGTTATGTGACACTGAATTGGTTTTCAGTTCCCATGATCACACATCCATTTTATCTACAGATGGCTATTGTAGATCTTAAAGTCATCCAGAGTTTAAATACCCAAATTTTTAACACTTGGATGTCTGGCAAAATATTAGAAAAATCTTAGGGAGAGTTATAGATGAGTCTCAAACCTTTCAGAAGGCCGAAAAGTTTTTTTGGGACAGGCTGAAGGCAGCTAGTTCATTTACATTAGAATAGGGAAAAGATAAGGAACGAGAATAGCCTTTCTCAGTTAAGCCTGTTTACCCCACATCCCTTTGTCTCTACTTTGTTTGTTCATGTAAACTTTGTGCTGGATGATCTACTCAGGGGAGGTCAAAGGAGAGTTACCCGTTAATGGTGTTTACTCTGGGCTGGGGAACCTAAAGCTGCTATCATTTGTAAAACTACTCTTTTAAGCATGTTGACTTACGACCTCTATTATGAAATTTATACTGAATAAATGTGAGGATGGAGAGGGAGTCCTTGTTGATTGGCTGGAGTCACCCTCTGAAAGCAGCTGATGACCATTCCTAGCCCACTTGAATTACTGTAATGGTGTGAGAATGCATTCATTCATCCCATCCTTGAGTCAGGGTCTGCAGGACAGACCTCCATGGGTGGTGATCAACGTCTCATTTAACCGTCTGATCCTAGCAACTCTCTTGTGCAACATATGTTATGACCTTACTTACCTGCACCTTTTTGTTGTATTGGCTGTAGTAGAAATCTACTCAAATTATATAAATAATAAGTGTGTTGTTTGTAAATGGATAAGAAGGACAGATAACAAAACTGGTTCTGAAAACTGGAAAGGCATTGTGATTCAAAGCAGATATAAACGTTATGTAGGCTTAGCTAATAATAGGACTTCCAGACTTCTAAAACATTTTTATGTGAAACTTTAATAAAAGTAAATTATATGGCAGAACCAGACAAAGAAAAGGACAGGCTATGATTTGATGGATGGTGCCTCCTCCAAACTTTACGTTAATGTTTAATCTCTAGTCCTAAGAGATGTGGCCTTTGTGAGGTGTTGGCAGAGCCCTTTTGAATGGGATTAGCACCCTTATAAAAGGTCTTGGGGTTTAAGGGGGCACTCTCTTGTCATTTCAATTTCTATTATGCAAGGACACAGTGATTCCCCACTCTGGAGGATGCAGCAATAAGGTGCCAGTTTAAAAGTAGAGAGGAGCCCTCCAGATACCAATTCTGCTGACAGTGATCTTGGACTTTCCAGCCTCCAGAACTGTAAGAAATAAATTTTTGTCCTTTATAAATTACCTAGTCTCAGGTATGTTGTTATAGCAGCACAGATGGCCTAAGACAATAGGCAACCACCAGGGGCCTGAGAACCTTCTATGAGAGGTTACCTGGGATCTTACTCAGACACACTTTTACTCTGGTATAGAAACAGCATGTTATGTGTGGTGCATTTAGGTTTCAGGAGAGATCAGGAAAAACTTTTCCAGCAAGATGTTTTGTACCCTACTGGTCACATCCAAATCAGGTTACATAACTAGTAAAATGAGATTTATGATGTCAATCCCTATGTGAATCAACAATGTAGACAGCTAGTTCCTGGTATCTCTAAAGTTTTGAACTTTAAATACCACAGTAAAAACAACTTACTTAGTGATTCTTGCCTTTATTTTGGAAAAGGGCGAAGAGCAGTGTATCATCTTTGGGGCATATCCAGAGACAGAGAGCTGTTCCAACCCAGTTCTAAAATAATGTTCTTACATATAATTTCTTTCTTCACTTGTCTCATTCTAGAGCAGTATTCTTTCTTTTATATCTTCATTGTTAAATATTCTCTTTCTTGGCACCCTTTGCTTGGACATAGTCCAATATTGTTATCAGCTCTAATGAAAAACTCTGCTGTTCAAGAGACCATTATCAACATAGGCTTTATCTTAGAACTTCTATATTAGAGAATTTAAATATTTGCCCACCAGCAAATTGATTGTTTGTGGTTGAGTTATATATCCACTGATAGTCCATTCAGCTGTTGGTGAACAGATCTGGGTCACACAGAACAAACATAGTTCAGAGAAAGTTATGAAATGTGCAGGCTCCCTTCCACATTGCCATTATTATCTTAGTAATCCAAAAGAGTTGTTTACAGACTGCTTTATGGGGGTCTTAGAAGTAACTCTGTGGCTGAGATTAAATGGCAAGTGGTATAAACTGGCTGAGCTCTGAGATACTCAGTTCTCAACTTCAGTTTAAATCCACCCCACAAAAAAAAGACTTTAAAAATAAGCTTAACTTTAATTGCTTAAAATTTAAATAGAATTTCTCATCCTTCCTTAGCAATATATAAAATTTTTTAATAGATAAAAGCAAATTTGAAAAATGATATCTCATATTCATTAGAAATCCCTAACTTTGGGGTTATAAAGAAAATCTTTAGTTATTCAAGAATACTGAATTCTGTCTCTGTAGTTTTCCAAGATAGACAAATACATTACCCATTATACAATGTCAATAAAACATATCTGCATTTCTTTGTTATTAAAATGCACATTTTAAAATTTATCTAAATGAAAGAAATATAAAAAAATAAGAAAAAATCATTTATTGAGGCTAAATCTCTGCCATCAAAAGGGAGGTGGATGTTAATCTTGAACTCATCCTCAACTCTTTATTAGAAAAATAAGAAAATGTATTTCATGATCCCAACATTTTATTTGTCTTATATGTAAAAAAGAATATTACACACACACACACACACACACACACACACACACACACACACACACACAGGGTCAAATAAAGTTTAAAAAAAAGTCCTCATGAAATTTCAGTAAAAATGAATTTGCTTATTTAATACAGCCAATTCACAATGGGGGGATGTTATATGTATATAAGATGTATATACACACACACACACACACACACACACACACACACACACAAAGGTCAAATTAAGTCAAAAAAGTCCTCAATGAAATTACAGTAAAAATGAATTTGCTTATTTAATATAGCCAATTCACAATGGCGGTTGAGGGGGGGATGTTAAGATTAGATGCTAGAGAAAAACAGTTATAAATATCATCTCAAGTAACTAAGAAAACATTTATACTGCTCTTCTCTGTCCTTTGTCTGGAGTTGTAGTAGGATAAATATTCCATGGTCCTACTGACTAAAATTTTGTTTGTTATTGTTTTAACAGGGAAATTACTCCATTGCATGAGAAGTCAGGATAGTGCTTAGCTTTGGGAGAGGTGGAGTAATAACCAGAGGGTGATGAAGTTTGAATTCTTTGATAATTATATGCCCTATTTTTTTGTCTGTTGTGGACACATTCGTGTGTTCACTTTGGAACTTCATCTAGCTATATGTTAATGATCTTTCCACTTCAATGTCTATATGTTATTTTTTCCCAAGAACATTTGTTTAAAAATATACTGAAAAATGAAAGTTGAAAAAAGGGGAGACAGATATTTTCGTGAGGTCCAAAGAAAGAAGCAAGGAATGAACAATAGCATGGGGAAAAAAAAGAAAGGAAACAGTTAGGCAGATAGCTAGGACACCTGTTCGGTAGAATTCCTTTTTTTTTTTTTAACAAAGCGACAGCCTGAAAGATAAGGCTGCAAGCATAGATAAGGACGCAAGGTCCACCATAAAGATGCTTCCCGTGTAACTAACAAGGGTCACATATACATGGTAGGATTCAGTGAGCACATTCTTTTCTTCTTTTGGACATACTCAAAAAAGGGAGTTTGCACAGAAGAGGCGGTGGGTAGGAGTTGCTTGAAGCATGCCTAAGAGGAGTAGCAGAGAACCTGGCATTATGGCAGTGGAGAATTCTGTTCCCGTACACATGCATAGTAAGGGAGATTAAACAACTTGGAGCAATCTAGGCTAACAGTCCTCATCCGTAAATGGACAGGAGGAGCTGTCAGGAATTCATGCCTCATGTAAATGAGTCACCCAGTCCTAACCGGTTTTTCACACCTTATGGAAATGAAATATCTCACTTTACTAGCCTGTTTATAAAAGTCTTTGTATTTGACTGTAGAACAGCAACCCTCTTTCGGGTCCCCTCTCCATTGCAGGGAACTTTATCCTTTCAGTTATTAGTTTTTCTTTCCAGCCTCACCCTTGCATCCATGCTCCTTAATTTCTTGGTGGCGAGGCAAAGAACTCTGGGTCCTACTTCAAACAACAAATCTGGAACATTTTCAAAGCTGTGATAGCAGCTTCAGACCCTGAAATCTATGAACATCAGGGTAGCACCGAAGTTATTCCTCATATACTTCCGGGATGTGGTGTAGTAATGAGCAACAAGTATGCACTAATTGAAGGAGTGTGTAAGGACTGAGTGAATGGATGAGTTTCTTTTCTTTTCTTCCACTTATTTTACTTGGTAGTGAATGGATGAGTTTCAAACGCCTCAGACACTAATTAGGTCTAGAGAGCAATAGCTGGATTTTACACGAAGACATTTGCAACAAAAAAATGGAAAAAGTTTAATAAAGTGATAGTTTATGACTTAAGAATTGAATGGCAAATAAATAATTAGACATTGGGAGCCAAAGCTACTTTAGAAAACTTTGTCTATGAAGAGAGGAGGTGAAATGATAGTTGCTAGAAGCAACCACTGTGGAGGGAATACAGTGGAATACTTTGAAGTTAAAATTACTAAGCCGAAAGACTAATGGCTAGTGATTCATTTACTGACTGCTCTGTTATATCTACTTTAGGCCCATCATCTCACTTGGTCTTTGCAAAATCTGATTAAGCTGATGATATAATTTCAATTGAAAATTTAAAGAGACTGAAGTGTAGTAAATTTATGTAACTATTCACAGATGCTTAGCTACTGCATTGAAAGGTCAGTGCCTCACACAGGACTTAGCACACTAGGTATGCGCCCCCCACCCACCACAGTATTTGTTAAATTATAGTTAAGAAAAGTGAATATACAAGAGAGAGATAAAAAAAAAAAACAAGTCTCTTTGAATGGAAAGTTTATACTCTTTTTTTCTATGCCATGATTATGGTATCAATTTTCTTTTAAGGGAATAAGACCATGTTGAACTCCAAGTTACACATGGTAAAGTAAATTTTAATAAAAATATTCCATAATATCATTGCCTCCCAAATTGTGTTGGCATCCAAAAATGTGTGAATATATAGTGTAGAAGTGAAAAGAACCTTTCCCTTATATACTATTTTCCTCATAACATCATTTAATCTTTGTGCTAAAACTCCTACCATGAGCGTCAATGAACACATACAAGACTGATTTTCTCACCCTGAATTCCACAATAGAACAACTAGAGTTTAGATTTATAATGAGATAGATACTTTGTGAAAAGATAGAAACAGTGATTATGACAGCTCAGCTTTACTCATTAAATATTGTAACCAGCAGATGCTGTCTGTATCTAACAAAGACAGTAAGATCAGAAATAATCAGTTTCAATCCCTATATATTATTTTATCCTCTTTCATCTTCTATAATTCATAAAGCTACTTGATGACATTTTGGAGATTACAGTCTTAAACTTATAACTGTTGTATAATTTAATTTCATATAACTGGGCCACCTTATTTAAATTCTCATTACGTTGACATTTTCTAAACTTACTGAGTCATTTGAGATATCTTAGTTTGCCAGAAAATTATTAAACATAGTTTGGATCCATAATAAAAGTTTGAAAATCATTACCTTTGAAATTTTTTTTGGTTCAATAAAATCACCGATGCTGAAAACCTTAGTTGTCATCTTATATCTGTTTCTTTAACATTTTCTGACACAGATAGTAACACTGTAATCTAAATTCACTCTCTAATTGGAACTCTCTAATTCTTACATTGAATGTTTATCTGATAAAAAAGAAGACTCATTATACTGAAATAGTGCATAATAGTTAAAATCCCTAATTTAAATTGAAGCTTGTTGCGTGATAATTTTTTTTTAAATCTTCAGTAGGTATCAGTGGAGAAAATAATTAGAACAAAATGGTTCCAAGATGTCAATATAGGGGAGAAAGAGAGTCACTATAAGTAGAAGCAAGAACACTATTTCAGCTTCCGTTTCTTTCTTTCTTTTTAAGGTATTTGGGCTCTGGGGTACATGTGCACATCCTGCATCCTGCAGGATTGTTGCATAGGTACATACATGCCATGGTGGTTTGCTGTCTCCCTCCCCGTCCCCCGTCACCTACATCAGGCATTTCTCCCAGTGTTATCCCTCTGCATCCTCCCTAACCCCACTCTCTGTCCCACCCCTCCCCTCCCTTCCACTCCCCCACCTAGCCCTGTGAGTGCTGTTCCCATCCCTGTGCCCAAGTGTTCTCATTATTTATCACCTGCCTGTGAGTGAAAACATGTAGTGTTTGGTTTTCTGTTCTCGTGTCAGTTTGCTGAGAATGATGGTCTCTAGATTCATCCGTGTCTCTACAAAGGACAGGAACTCATCATTTTTTATGGCTGCATAGTATTCCATGGTGTATATGGGCCACATTTTTTTTGTCCAGTCTATCATCAGTGGGCATTTGGGTTGGTTCCAGGTCTTTGCTATCATAAACAGTGCTACAATGAACATAAGTGTGCATGTGTCTTTATAAGAGAACAATTTATAATCCTTTGGGTATATACCCAGTAATGGGATTGCTGGGTCAAATGGAAATTTTATTTCTAGATCCTTGAGGGATCGCCGCAGTGTCTTCCATAACGGTTGAACTAATTTACACTCCCACCAACAGTGTAAAAGCATTCCTCTTTCTCCACATCCTCTCCAGCATCTGTTGTCTCCAGATTTTTTAATGATTGCCATTCTAACTGGCGTGAGATGATATCTCAATGTGGTTTTGATTCACATTTCTCTAATGACCAATGATGATGAGCATTTTTTCATATGTCTGTTGGACGAATATTTGTCTTCTTTTGAAAAATGTCTGTTCATATCCTTTGCCCACTTTTGAATGGGTTCATTTTTTTTTCTTGTAAATCTGTTTTAGTTCTTTGTAGATTCTGGATATTAGCCCTTTGTCTGATGGGTAGATCGCAAAAGTTTTTTCCCATTCTGTTGGTTGCCAGTTTACTCTAATGATTGTTTCCTTTGCTGTGCAGAAATTCTTAAGTTTAATTAGATCCCATTTGTCTATTTTGGCTTTTGTTGCCATTGCTTTTGGTGTTTTAATCATAAAGTCCTTGCCTGTGCCTATGTCGTGAATGTTGTTGCCTAGGTTTTCTTCTAGGATTTTTATGGTATTAGTCCTTATATTTAAATCTGTAATCCATCTGGAGTTAATTTTTGTATAAGGTATAAGGAAAGGGTCCAGTTTCAGCTTCCTGCATATGGCTAGCCAGTTTTTCCAACATCATTTATTAAACAGGGAATCTTTTCCCCATTGTTTTGTCCAGTTTGTCAAAGAGCAGATGGTTGTAGATGTGTGGCGCTGCCTCCAAGGCCTCTGTTCTGTTCCATTGGTCTATATATCTGTTTTGGTACCAGTACCATGCTGTTTTGATTACTATTGCCTTGTAGTATAGTTTGAAGTCAGGTACATGATGCTTCCAGCTTTGTTCCTTTTGCTTAGGATTGTCTTGGCTCTGCAGGCTCTCTTTTGGTTCCGTATGAAGTTTAAAGTGGTTTTTTTCCAGTTCTGTGAAGAAAGTCATTGATAGCTTGATGGGTATAGCATTGAATCTGTAAATTACTTTGGGCAGCATGGCCATTTTCATGATATTAATTCTTCTTAAACATGAGCATGGAATGTTTTTCCATCTGTTTGTGTCCTCTTATTTCCTTGAACAGTGGTTTGTAGTTCTCCTTGAAGAGATATTTTACATCCTTTGTTAGTTGTATTCCTATATATTTTATTCTCTTTGTAGCAATTGTGAATGGGAGTTCACTCATGATTCAGGTCTCTGTCTGTTATTGATGTATAGGAATGCCTGTGATTTCTGCACTTTGATTTTGTATCCTGAGACTTTGCTGAAGTTGCTTATCAGCTTAAGGAGGTTTTGTGCACAGAAGATGGGGTATTCTAAATATACAATCATGTCATTGCAAATAGGGACAATTTGACTTCTTTTCCTAATTGAATGCCCTTTATTTCTTTTTCTTGCCTAATTGCTCTGGCGAGAACTTCCAATACTATATTGAATAGGAGTGGTGAGAGAGGGCATCCTTGTCTAGTGCCAATTTTTAAAGGAAATGCTTCTAGTTTTTGCCCATTCTGTATGATATTGGTTGTGGGTTTCTCTTAAATAGCTTTTATTATTTTGAGATACGTTCCATCAATGTCTAGTTTATTGAGAGTTTTTAGCACAAAGTGCTGTTGAATTTTGTCAAAGGCCTTCTCTGTATCTATTGAGATAATCATGTGGTTTTTGTCTTTAGTTCTGTTTATGTGGTGAATTATGTTTACAGATTTGCATATGTTGAACCAGCCTTGCAACCCTGGTATGAAGCCCACTTGATTGTGGTGGATAAGCTTTTTGATGTGCTATTGGATTTGGTTTGCCGGTATTTTACTGAAGATTTTTGCATCAATGTTCATCATAGATATTGGCCTGTAGTTTTCTTTTTTAGTTATGTCTCTACCAGATTTTGGTATCAGGATGATATTGGTCCCATAGAAAGCATTACGGAGGATTCCTTCTTTTTGTATTGTTTGTAATAGTTTCAACAGGAATGGTAATAGCCCCTCTTTGTATGTCTGGTAGAATTCGTCTGTGAACCTATCTAGACCTGTACTTTTTTTGGTTGGTATGCTATTAATTGCTGCTTTGACTTTAGGCCTTGTTCTTGTTGTATTCAGGGATTCAACTTTTTGGCTTAGTCTTGGGAGTGTGCAGGTGTCCAGGAATGTAACCATTTCTTCCAGATTTACTGGTTTACTGCATAGAGTTGTTTGTAGTAATCTCTGATGGTAGTATTTCTGAGGAATCGGTGGTGATCTCCCCTTTATCGTTTTTTATTGCATCTATTTAATTCTTCTCCCTTTTCTTTTTTATTAGTCTAGCTAGCAGTCTATTTTGTTGATCTTTTCAAAAAAACCACCTCTTGGATTTATTGATTTTTTTGAAGGGTTTTTTGTGTCTCTGTCTCTTTCAGTTCTGCTCTGATCTTAGTTATTTATTGTCTTCTGCTTGCTTTTGAATTTGTTTGTTTTTTGATTTTGCTCCTCTAGCTCTTTCCATTTTGATGATAGGGTGTCAGTTTTAGATCTTGCCTTGTTTCTCATGTGGGCATTTATTGCTATAAATTTTCCTCTAGACACTACTTTAAATGTGCCCCATAGAATCTGGTACATTGTGTCTTCATTCTCATTGGTTTCAAAGAACATTTTTATTTCTGCCTTCATTTCACTTTATCCATTCATCATTCAGGAGGAAGTTGTTCAGTTTCCATGAAGCTGTGTGGTTTTGGATGCTTTTCTTAATCCTGCATTCTAATTTTATTGTGCTCTGGTCTGAGATACTGTTTGTTATGATTTCTGTTCTTTTGCATTTGCTGAGGAGTGATTTACTTCCAATTATATGGTCAATTTTGGAGTAAGTGCAATGTGGTGCTGAGAAGAATGTGTTTTCTGTGGATTTTCAGTGGAGTGTCCTATAAATGTCTATTAGATTCGCTTGGTCCAATTCTGCATTCAAGTTCTGGATACCCTTGTTGACTTTCTGTTTCGTTGATCTGTCCAATATTGTCAGTGGAGTGTTAAAGTCTCCCACTATTATCGTGTGGGAGTCTAAGTCTCTTTGTAGGTTATTAAGAACTTGTTAATATATCTGGGTGCTCCTGCATTGGGTGCATATATATTTAGGATAGTTAGCTCTTCTTGTTGCATCGATCCTTTTACCATTATGTAATGCCCTTCTTTGACTCTTTTGATCTTTGTTGGTTTAAAGTCCATTTTATTAGAGACTAGGATTGCTACCCCTGCTTTTTCTTGCTCTCCATTTGCTTGGTAAATATTCTTCCATCCCTTTGAGTCTGTGTGAGTCTTTGCATGTGAGATGAGTCTCCTGAATATAGTACACTGATGGGTCTTGACTTTTTATCCAGTTTGCCAGTCTGTGTCTTTTGATTGGGGCATTTAGGCCATTTACATTCAATGTTAATATTGTTATATTTGAATTTGATCCTGCCATTTTGTTACTGGCTGGTTGTTTTGCCTGTTAGTTGACGTGGCTTCTTCATTGAGTCATTATTCGTTACCATTTGGTACATTTTTGCAGTGGCTGGTACTGGTTGTTCCGTTCCCTGTTTAGTACTTCCTTCAGTAGCTCTTGTAAGGCAGGTCTTGTAGAGATGTTATCTCTCAGCAATTGCTTGTCCATAAAGGATTTTATTTCTTCTTCACTTATGAAGCTTAGTTTAGCTGGATATGAAATTCTGTGTTGAAAGTTCTTTTCTTTAAGGATGTTGAATATTGGCCCCCACTCCCTTTAGCTTGTAGGGTTTCTGCCAAGAGATCTGCTGTGAGATTAATGGTCTTTCCTTTGTGGGTGAGTTGATCTTTCTCTCTGGCTGCCCTAAGGATTTTTTCCTTCATTTCAACTCTGGTGAATCTGACAATTATGTGCCTTGGGGTTACTCTTCTTAAGGAATATCTTTGTGGTGTTCTCTGTATTTCCTGAATTTGAATGTTGGCCTGCCTGGTTAGGTTGGGAAAGTTCTCTTGGATAACATGCTGAAGAGTTTCCAACTTAGATTCATTCTCCCCATTACATTCAGGTATGCTGATCAAGCATAGATTAGGTCTTTTCACATAATCCCCACAGTTCTTGGAGGCTTTGTTCATTTTTTTCACTCTGTTTTCTCTAATCTTCCTTTCTCATTTTAATTCATTGATTTGATCTTCTATCTCTGATATCCTTTCTTCTGCTTGGTCAATTCAGCTGTTGAAACTTGTGTATGCCTGGCGAAGTTCTCATGCTGTGTTTTTCAGCTCTATCAAGTCACTTATGTTCTTCTCTAAGTTAGTTATTCTAGTTAGCATTTCATCTGAATCAGAGCCCTGATGGGGGTGAAGTTCCCCCAGCCCTCCAAGCCAGCTGCATGTTTCAGGTGGGGATGTGCCCACCCTCCATCTTGATTTGCCCCCCGGGTGATGCTTGCCCTGCAACTTCTTCACTGGGCTATTTTCAGTACCCTATCAGTCCCACCAAAATGAGCCCGGCATCTCCTTTGGAATCACGGAGTTCTCTAGTCCTCTTTGTCTCATTCACTGGGAGCTGCATTCTAGTGTTGTCTTCTCACGGCCATCTTGACACCCTCTCCAGCTTCTGTTTCTTAAAATGCAGCTTCAGATGCTTCTTTTCAGTGACCCAATTGTTTCGATACTGGCAGATAAGCAATCTAGTCCTGTTATCTGATGCACAGTAACTAACTTACACGTTCACTTTCTTTACTTAGATCTTCATGTCACTGCTAAAGGATAAGACATTTCTGTATTGCATCAGGTTGATAATTCAATTTGTCCATATCCAACACGGAGATAAATGAAATTTTGCCAGATTATAATAAAGTCAAATATTTGCCTCAAATGGAACAGACATTGCTGAACAATGTAAAGTCTTTTTCAGTCCTCTTGTATACTAAAATTAATAAATTTAAGTTTGTCTGGTTTGTAAATTTCAAGCATACAACACAAGGGAAAGGGACCCTAAAATTTCTATCACATTTTGTAGCACAGACACTCACCCCTACAAATGTGTTTCATTTATTGAAGGGATTCTCATCCCTGTCATAGATTAAAATTACAGTATTTTTCCCTTTGTGGTTTTTACATTCTGTGCTTTCAGTTACTTGTGATTAAATATGGTATAAAAATATTACATGATAAATTTTATAAATAAATAGTTCATAAGTTTTAAATTGTGCATCATTTTCAGCAGCATGGTGAAATCTTTCCTTGTCCTGCTCCTTCCCTCCCCATCCGACTTGGGGATCTGAATGAGGGTCTGAATCATCTCTTCAGCAGTACAAAGCTAAAATAATCAAAACACCACCGTGTTACTGGTATTAAAACACACACAGGGAACAGAATAATGGGCTCAGAAATAAACCCATGCTATATGGTCAACTGATCTCCCACAAGGGTGCCAAGAATACACAACAGGGAAAGGATTCTGTGTTCAATAAATGGTGTTGGAAAAACTGCAAATCCACATGCAAAAGAATAAAATTAAACACTTATATTACACCATACAGAAAAGTAAACTGAAAATCAAGGCTTAAATGATCTAAAACCATAAAACTCATAGAAGAATATATAGAAACAAAAAGTTTTTTAATATTGGCCATGGCAAGAATTTCTTGAGTATAACATCAAAGCTATAGGCAAAAAACCCAAAAGTAGATAAGTGGAATTACATCAAAACTAAAACTTCTGAATGACAAAAGAAACAATAAAAAAGTGAAAAGATAATATACAAATTGGGAGAAAATATTTGTAAACCACAGATGTGATAAAGAGTCCATGTTCACAACACTTAAGGATCTCCTACAGCTCAATAGCAAAACAAACAAAAACAACAAAAAATTTAGTACACCAACTGAAAAGTGGACAATAATATCCCTAAATAGATATTTCTCCAAGGAACAGATAGAAATGGTCAAGAGGTATAGGAAAAGGTGTTTAGTATCATTAATCATCATAGAATGAAAATCAAAACTATAAATAGATATCACTTCACACAGGATAGTTATTATAAAAACAAAAAATAACACATGTTGATGAGAATGTAGAGAGTACAGTATCTTGTATATCACTGGTGAAAATCTAAATTGGTTCAGTTGCTATTCTCAAAAACTTAAAAATAAATCTGCCATTTGAGATAGCAGTTTCATTTCTAGGTATATATCCAAAGTAATTAAAATCAGGATTTTAAAGAAATAAATGGAGTCTCATGTCATTGCATAATTGTTTTCCATATCCAAGACATGGAAGCAGTCCAATCAAAATGCTCACTGATGGGTGAATTTATAAAGGAAATGTAATATATATGTATATATACCATTAAATAAGCAGAAGGCCATTAGCCTCAGGCTATCTCAGTACTTTGAGTTTCTGTATAACCAACAGCCACCTAACTTACAAAGTAAACAATCCAAAATCTAATTTAGGACTATAACAAACACTTAAGTTTTAGCCAATTGCAGGCAGCCTACTGATCAGACCATGCCCCAAAGCCAAATGTCTAACTAGACAAACAGGTGATTTCTCTACATTTCTTCCAGGTTCAGCCTATAGAAGCTTTCTGCTCATTCTGGTGGGTGGAACTCTGAAACTTTTCTGGTTCTTAATGCTACATGGTTTTTATTCTTTGCTCTAAAACATGGTATTAAGTTTAATTTGTCTGTTTTTTTTTTCTTTTTAACAATACATACAATGCAATTTTACTCTGCTTTTAAAAAGATGGCAGTTCTTCCATTTGTGACAAGATGGATGAACCTAGAGGACATTATGCTAAGTGATACAAGCCAGACACAGAAGGGCAAATACTAAATAATACCACTTATACAAATAATTTCAAATAGTCACACTCATAGAAGCAGAGAGTGAAATGGTGTTTGCCACAGACTGGAGTGAGAGGGAAATAGAGAGGTATTAGTCAAAAGGTATAATGTTTCAATTACACAAGAGGAATACATTTTATTGATCTGCATATTGTCTATAGTAAGGTATATTGTATTGTATACTTAAACAATTGCCAAAAGGGTAGGCCTTTTGCTAGGTGGTATTAATACAAACAAAATAATAATAAATAAGGAGGACAGGAGGGGGAATGCATATATTTTTGATATAGATTCCAGTGATGGTTTTATAGGTATATAATTATCTTCAAATTCATCTAGTTGTATATATTAAATTTGTATGGATTTTTATATGTAAATGATATCCAATGGAGTAATTTTAAAGAAAATTTATTACTATAAGCCATTAGCTTATATGATGAAAGAAGTAATTATAAATGAAAGAAATTAAGAAAAGTACTGCTTCAAGTTTCATACTTGTATTGAAATCCTGTATAGTAAATTAACAAAGGTATGGCCTAAAGTTTTATATTTACTTCTTATAGGACTTTTAGAAAATGAAGAATTAAAAATTTGTAATATGTAAAGACTAGCTGATAATAGATCTGTTGTAAACATTATTTTCAGTGGGAAAAATTTTAGACATAGTTTAAAGAGAAAGAACAAGACAAGGACTTCCATTATCTATGTTGTTACTCGATATATTCTGTAATGTATAGTAAAAACAATCAGAAAAAAAAGAAGTTAACCATTTGGAAGGGAAGATATAATGATATGGTCATTTCCAGATAATATAATGACCTGCATGAAGTCTGAAAGACCAAAAACCTATTAAACCTGTTAGAAAATTTTAACATTGTTAAATACAAAATCAGTAAGTTAGGGACATTTTGCCACATCATTAAGAATGATTGATACAATGTAATGGAAAAGACTTAAACAATTTGCAACAGCAAAAACTATAAAATAGCTAGGAATCAACTTAATATTTAAGTATATTTATAGAGAAAGTTTTTAAATGTTATAAATGTGTGGAAAAGTAGCTTCCATAAATGGAAAAATTTGCCAAATTAAAATAGTGGAAGTTTAAAGAATATGAGGATTATATTTCTCCTCAATGGGATATTAATGAAATTTCAGCAAAGTTTTTTTTTTTTCTAAGAGGGGAATATATTCAAAAATTTATAGAAATAATAGTTTGGTTGGCTTTTTTGGGGGGCTGTGGGGGAAGAGCAAGGGCATAAAAAGAAGAACAAAAAAATCAGATCCATCCTAACAAAT
Source organism: Plecturocebus donacophilus (assembly GCA_004027715.1). Lineage (NCBI taxonomy): Eukaryota > Metazoa > Chordata > Mammalia > Primates > Pitheciidae > Plecturocebus > Plecturocebus donacophilus. The sequence goes on from PVKP010000459.1 coordinate 125,518, forward strand.
AGTAGGTATTAATAACAAATAGTAGGTGTTAATAAGTCTCAGTGTCTATGTTATGCTGCTATAACAAAGTAACACAGAGTGGGTAATTAATAAACAACAGAAATTTATTTAAGAGTGGACAACCCAAGATTGTGGGATCTTTTCTTGTGGGTACCTTCTTCTTGTGTTATAATATGGCAGAAGGCATCACACAGAGGGGAGAGAACAGCAGGGAGAGAGAAAATTGTGCTGAACTCATCCTTTTGTCAGGAAACTACTCCCCTGATAACTAACCAACTTACTCACTAACGGCATTAATCTATTCATGAAGGCAGAGCCCTCATCATCTAACCACTTCTTAAAGGTCTCACCTTTCAACAGTTACAATGACAATTAAATTTCACCTGGGATTTTGCAGGGGACATTCAAATCATAGTATTCAGTAATTAAAATTTGAGACCAGACACTTGGAAATTACATAAAATAGTTAATTATCTTATTCTACTGGCAGCTGCACGTTGCCTACATGTAACATTTCTATACCATTATGTGGGTAAATATTCCTTTATTACGTATGGATAGTCAGCTCTCTCCATAACCCAGTGAACTACCCAATGTTTTTAATGAACTCCTTTACGGCTGATGTCAGCCTGAGTCAGCTTGCATTCTATCTTTGTAAAGCTTCTGTCTTTCATGTTTTCAACAGATTTTTTTGTCCTTAATAGCTATCAAAAAAAATATTTATCTGGAAGATCTTTAGCATCATAAACCTATATATAAAATGAGGTTTCAGGAATGTACAGCCCTTCATTATAATATTTTCCATCCAAAAGCTCCAATTATTATGTAGAGATCCTAAAGCACACCTCATATACAATATTTCATTAGTATATGGTGTCTCTTGCTTTTGCTTTTCCCTCTAGTCTTACCTCTGTCTTAATCCATTTTGTATTGCTATAAAATATCCAAGGCTTGGGTAATTTATAAAGAAAGAAGGCTGATTTGACTTGTAATTCTGATGCCTAAAAAGCTTCAAGATTGGACCTCTGCATCTGGTGAGGACCTCAGGCTGCATCCATTTCTGGCAGAAAGCAAAGAGAAGCTGGTTGTACAGAGATGACGTGGTGAAAGAGGAAGCAGATTAGGGTGGGGAAGATGCCAGGTTTTTTTCAACAATCAGCTCTTACAGGAGCTAATAAAGTGAAAACTGATTCACATTAGGGCATTAATCTATTCATGAGGAATCTACTTTCATGATCCAAACACCTCTTATTATGCCCCAACTCCAATCTTGGGGATCAAATTTCAAAATGAAGTTTAGAAGGGACAAATATCCAAATCACATAAACCTCCTTCTTGTAAAATTCTTATAGGCAGCACTATTTCAAAGAATTTTGCTACAACTGATATTGCTGATATGGTTCCAGGTTTGGGTGCCAAAATTCATGTCATTTATATTGGTGTTGGTGTTGCCCACTGATATTCTTAATGCCCATAGTTGTCCCTGAAGAGGTCAGACCTATGGTGAGATGGCCTTGTCCCTAAGTCTGTGTCAGCTGGTCACTGAATTAATGTTGCTTGTATTGGATTTCTGTGAAGTCTTTCAAGTAATGAGCTCTTCAGTTTCTGATTTAACCTGTTTCTCTGGGTCCAATACCAACTCGAGGAGCCAAGTAAAGCAGATTTAAACTGCCCCATAGCAGCTGCCTTCCATAATTTTCATGTGTACATGGAAACTCTTATATGTAAATTTTTGGTGCAGCAAAAGAAGTAGCACTTGAATATTAATTTTCTCAGCAAGGCAGTTTACTTCTATAGAAGGGTGCATCTCACAGACAGAACAATGGGAAGCACACACCTGAACAAGGGAAGGGAAGGGGTTCTTATTCCTGATGCAGGTAGCTCCTACTGCTGTGTCATTTCCCTGTTGGCTGGGGTGGACTGCACAGTCTAAACTAATTATGATTTGCTATTTTAAAGAATGCAGGGGTATGAGCCCAAGTGGCGGGATGGATAGTTTGGCACGAAGGATGGTTATGGAACAGGTTGGAGCAGGTGACCAGGGATACAGATGTGAAATACTGATTAGAATAGGGGGAAAGTTGTTTACCGCAACTAGAGGCAATAGCGCACAGAGAACCAGGAAGTTAAACTTTAAAATGGAGAATTAGAGAGGTGAACATACTGACATACTGATTCTTTGAAGAGAAAGTCAGAGTTCATTATATCTAACAGAAACAAAAACAATCCTTTCGACTTTATAACCCTCTCCTCAATAGAAAAACAAAAAAGACACTTTCTGTTTACCACAAAACAATTTAGATGTCTTACTTTGGGCTCCCCCAGAACACCCGAACACCCTTGCTAAAGTTACTATTGAAATAGTAACTTTACTGTTTTACTTTTGGTTAGTTGACTTGATGACTAGTTTATTTTACTCATGATGTTCCTAGGAGATCCTTCAACTCTTTGACAATGGAAACGTTCACGGTGAGATCTTAATGGTAGTCATTGTCTACCTGCATGAAACCACTTACTTTATAGTAGCTGTGCTACAGCATAGATGTTTGTCCACTCGAAATATGTTGAAATGTAATCTCCAGTGTTGGAAGTGGGGCCTGGGGGAGGTGTTTGGCTCATGGGGGTGGATCCCTAATGAATGGCTTAGCAACATCCCCTTGGTGATGAGTGAGTTCTTGCTCTGAGTTAATGTGAAACCTAATTGTTTAAAAGTGTGTGGCATCTCCCAACTCTGTCCCTTGCTCCTGCTCTCACCATGTGATATGCTGGCTTCCCCTTCTCCTTCAGCCATGATTGGAAGCTTCCTGAGGCCTTCACCAGAAACCAAACCAGCACCATGCTTCCTGTATAGCCTGCAGGACCATGAGCCAATTAAACTTCTTTTCATTGTAAATTACCCAGTCTCAGGAATTCTGCAGAGCAATACAGAAATGGACTAACACAAGCTGTACCATGAAATCGAGCAGGTATAAGCACTAATTTTGAGCTTTAGGAAATACTCTCAGGCAGAGCTATGAAGTGTTCAGTTATAAACCAACACAATTTTATAAATCACTTCCTTTTGGGAACACAAATGCACTGGGTTAAAAAAGGGTAAAAATAAAGGAAAAAAATCAAGTGTGCTATTTGTGAAATTAAACATAAATAATTCATCTGTCTATTGACTTTCAAACTATAGGCTTGAATAAACATAAGAAAATATTCACACTGAACACAGAATTCTCACAAAGTTTCTCACAAAATTTTCATTGGTAGGTGAGAAGCAGAGTAAACAAAAGACAAGAAAGGAAAAGACAAAGGGAGAATGGGCTTAGGAAAAACAACTCTAATTCTACAAAAGATGCTCTGTAGTTCTCTCCTTTCTTTGTACATCATTACTGAGATGCTTCCTTCTGGTTCTAACTTTGATTGAGTTTATCATTTCCATTTTGATTTAATTTCTAATTTTCTCCTGGCTTAACTATAAAATTTATCCTCATGCATACATAAGCATTATATATAAAATGATGACTTTGACTGTATTTGGAGATAGGGCCTTTAAGGATGTAATTAAGTTAAAATGAGGCCAGTAGCAAGGGTCCTAGTTCAGTTTGCTGACATCCTTATAAGAGAATACATTTGGGGCTAGGCATGGTGGCTCACAGCTGTAATCTCAGTACTTTGGGAGGCTGAGGTGGATGTATTGCCTGAGTCCAGGAGTTCAAGAACAGTCTGGGCAAAATGGCAGAATCCCATCTCTACAAAAAATACAAAGATTAGCCAGGCATGATGGTGTGTGCCTGTAGTCCCAGCTACTTGGGGGACTGAGGTGGGAGATCAACTCAGCCGAGGTCGAGGCTGCAATGAACCATCACCATGGCACTGCACTCCAGCCTGGGCATCAAAGTGAGATCCTATCTCAAAAAAAAATGTGGACAAATAAGAGACACTAGGAATGCTTGTGCACAGAGAAAAGTCCATGTGAGGGAATAGCCTGAAGGTGGCTACTGCACTGCAAACAATATAGAGAAGCCTCAGTGGAAACTAGACTTGCTGACACTTACCCTTGGACTGCTAGCCTCCAGAGTAAGAGAAAATAAATTTCTGTTGCTTAAGCCACACAGTCCGTAAACTTTTTGTAATGGCAATTATTGCAACAACAACAACAAAGATACACATGGGAAAAAAGTTGAAGAAAGAAAGGCCTTTGAGGGAAAACTTTTGTATGTGTTTAATGAGTCAGCTATATAGAACTGCATTCATAAACCACAGATGAGCCTTCAAAGTTCCTGGTTCTTACCAAGATGGTGACTCATCATGGTTGCTAGATCCTTCCCTTGATATCAGTCTCAGAGAAAATATAGAGGGAAAACACCACGATGCAAGTTATGGGAGAAATTGTGGGACATCCCTTGATTGATAACAAGTTGTTTTAAATTTGGTTGTTTATATGATAATAGCTTTGGCCTGAAACAGATGGACAGCAGGGTAGATATTTAGTAGCATATTTGATAGTGGATGACCAAATGAACAAGAATAAGTAAAAAGTGCTATGAATATCCAGAGGGAGAGAGATTTCTGATAGAGTTAGTGAAAAAACTTTTGACAGAAGAAATGAGGTTGATGGTAGAATTTGGAATATAATCAAGAAATTGCCCAGTAGTAAAAGAGCAAAATAGACTGCTTAAAATTTGGAAAGACAGGGAAGGAAGAGAAAGTAGAGAATAAGGTATGTCATGTGCCTAATACATAAACATATATGATATACATATATACTCATATATAGTACTCTGTGTTAGTGCATTCTCACATTGCTATAAAGAGTTATCTGCGACTGGGTAGTTTTTAAAGGAAAGAGGTTTCATTGGCTCACAGTTCTGCAGGTTGTACATGAAGCATAGCTGGGAAGGCCTCAGGAAACTTAGAATCAGAGAAGAAGGTAAAAGGAAAGCAGCATGTCCTACATGGCTGGAGCAGGAGGAAGAGAGAGAAGAGGGAGATGCTTCACACTTTTTAAACAACCAGATCTTGTGAAAACTCACTGACTGTCATGAGAACGGCAAGGGGAAATCTGACCCCCCAATCTAATCACATCCTATCATGCCCCTCCTCCAACACTGGGGGTTACAATTCGACATGAGATTTAGGTAGGGACTCAAATCCAAACCATATCTTACAGTCATGCATTGGTTAATGATGGGGATATGTTCTGAGAAATGAATTACTATGTGATTTTATCATTGTGTGAACATCATAGAAATACTTACACCTAGATGGTGGAGTCTACGATACAAGTAGTCTATGTAGGATAGCCCATTGCTTCTTGGCTACAAATCTGTATAACATGTTACTGTATTGAATACAGTAGCAATTATAACACAATGGGTTATGTGTATCTAAACATAGAGAAGGTACAGTAAAAATAAGAGATTATAATCTTACGGGACCACCATCACATCTGGTCTATCCTTAACCAAAACATCATTAAGCAGCACATGACTGTATATATTAATAAACTATTTTCTGCCAAATAAAGCCATATTTATTTATTTTATTTTTGAGATGGTCTCATTCTGTCACCCAGGCTGGAGTGCAGTGGTGTGATCTTGGCTCCCTGCAACCTCCACCTCCCAGGTTCAAGCAATTCCCTTGCCTCAGCCTCCCAAATAGCTGGGATTACAGGCATGTGCCACCATATCTGGCTAATTTTTCTGCATTTTTTTTTTTAAGTAGTAACAGGGTTTCACCATATTTTTCAGTCTGGTCTCAATCTCTTGGCCTCATGATCTGCCTGCCTCAGCCTCCCAAAGTGCTGGGATTACAGGCGTGAGCCACCAAATAAAGCCATATTTCAAGAGACTAATTTTACCTTAATTTGGAAATGCTTCTTATGTTTCAGTGTCCCTTCAGCTTTGATTCTCTCCCAGTTTTTGATCTCCTGCAGGTAGCTTCAAGGGTTTCCTAAAGTGATAAATGTGTAACCTAACATAATGAGCCTAACATAATAACCTAACATATCTTGCTTCATGAACAAAAATCTGGCATCATTGTATTGGTGGTGTTTTTGGGCAAGGATTGTGATGCTTTTCTTCATATACTTAAACATCAATTATAATCTCATGATTTTCTTAATTTAATGGTGAGGAATCATAACAAATTAAAGACAATAATTTACCAGCATGAATCCTGCTATTTACCTTTTGTGAACAGGATTTATTTTTTGAATACATGCAGAATTATTACTCCTGGAATGCAAATTTAGAGACATATATCATACAGCATAAAATTTCTCCTAATGAAGTTAGCAATGGGAATTGGAACTATCAAGTATTTACATTTTTTTTGTACAAATTTGAATTACATTATACTAGTGATGCTAATGGGATTTAAACATATTTATTCTCAACATGATTTAAGTCTCTACATCATTAGTGTATTTAATCAACATAATTTGCAGTTTTATTTGAATGTATTTAATTCATTCTTTATGATTATTATAATTTGGTACAAATATAGTGAAAGAAAATAAAATAGGCATATTTCTAAAACCAAATTGCATCATTTATTTCCTTGGCCCTCATAAATTCCCCTTCTATTTCCTTAAAAGAACATTGATATATTATTGTAAGTGTTGGTTGGCCCTTCCATTTAAGGGCAAATTTTGCATTTGATCACATTAGAATGAATTAGTTCTTGCACAGACTCTGTAGCTAAACGGGAAGAATGAATGAAAGTAATAGAATATGGTGTAAACATTAATGAATTTTCCCATTCTCACACATTTAATGCCTTTTCCTGGAGCCTCATTAAAAGATAGCTTCTGTTTATTCATAATTTAATTTTAGTTGAAAGGCAGAAAAAAGGCTAATGTAGAAATCAGAGAATCATGGGCTAGTTTCTATGTGATTCTGGACAAATGAAAAGAAGGATTGAATGGACTTCTCCAATATATCATTTCAATCTTGTTATGACAGACACAATGAAACAGAAGGCTAAATAAAGTTCATAGGCTACATTTAAAGTAATTAAGTTATTTAAAGTTTCAAAAATAATTTAAAGATTGTTCTTTACTGATTAAATAGAGCTTGCTCTATGAATACAAGTATATCTCACTAGTAATGTAATAGTTTTAAAAAATAGTTTTCCTTTGTCGAGTGTTTATTAATATGAGGTGGGCATCATCCTTCTTATTACTATAGATATTGATATAGATGCGCTATATAGATATATTTAATCAATTAAACAACACAAGGGAGATACTCATATTGCTCCATTTATATAATTGATAAAATTGAAATTCAGAGAGTTGAAGAGATTTGCTGGAGGTCATATAATAGGTAGATGATGAAAGAGGAATGGTATTATTCAAGGTATTTTTACCTTAAAAGTTTATTTCCTTAGTATACATGAAGTATCAATTCTTAACCTTTAATTTCATTGATTTATTTAATAAGTTAAGAATTAAGGTAAGTTTGTTTTGGGGTAAGAAATATCTACTAATTTTAGAAATGTTTCTTAAAATAAGCATAAAATTTAGAGAGTGGGTTGTGCCAGAAATATTTCACTCCCTTTTATGATAGAAATTAATGGTATTTCTCAAAAGGTTACAATGTAATATAATTATAATATTTGAAGAACATATTTTGGCAAATGAACGCAAAAAAGAGCATTCCAAGTATTCAAATATCTGCATATGAAGAATGAGACTATGATTAGGGAATGCACAGTCTTTTAATAAGCCTGATTCATAGTTGCAGGCTATGGAAACAGAGAGGATTAACACTCAGCATGGAAGCAGAGGCTAGACTCTTCTGGAGGGAAGCATAGACAAATCTTGTAAGAACAAAAGTTCTGGAATTCAGACTAACACCAGTGAAAAGCCATTAAAGACTTCAAGCAGGGAACAACTAGTGTGAGTGTTGCACTGAAAATCAAATTTCAAGTAATTTAGTGGCCCTGCTTAAATATAAGATATTCAAGCAAATTGTATGATAAAGACTATCTGTGTTTTTATCAAATAGTGTTTATCTGATAACAAATACTATCTATTTATCAGTATAAGGAGATACTGATACATAGATACTGATAAATAGATAGGGGCACACAGTCTGACTTCAAGCAGTCAGTCCAGAAGGAGATGAACATAGAAGTGAACTGGCAGGATATGAGAAGAAAGATTAACAGTGCCTGCTATATAAATCATCATTTTTCATTTAAAAATAAGGAATAAATTGTATTATTTTTATTGTTATTATCACTATTTTGACATATTGATTTAAAGGCAAAAGACATTAATATTCGTAAAGGCAATCCGAGTAGCTTAAAAAAAGCAAACCAATGTAAAAGTCACAATTGTGGTTATATTTGAAAGGTTGGTAATGATTTCAGAGGTTGGAAAGGGCTTCTGAGTTGCTGGTAATGGCATTTCTTTATCTTGATGATGGCTGTCGTACATGAAATATGTCAAAAAGATTAAGCATGCAAATAATTAGGATCTTAGACTAGAGGGGAAATAAAAAGAAGCAAATATACATGTAAAGATAACACTGAAAAATTTTTCACAGTTGGTTAAAGATATCCAGCAACAGATTTGAGGCACTGCATTTAATAAACAACAAAGCAGAATAAATGTAGAAAAAAACAAATCTAATACCATTTTAAGCAATCTTAGAGATGAATCTTAAGTAGAGATAAACTTAAGGAGACTTTGGGCTGAGAAGATGGGGTTTTTGAAACATACAATCATGTCATCTGCAAACAGGGACAATTTGATGTCCTCTCTTCCTATTTGAATGCCCTTTCTTTCTTTCTCTTGCCTGATGGCCCTGGCCAGAACATCTAATACCATGTTGAATAGGAGTGGTGACAGAAGGCATTCTTGTCTTATGCCAGTTTTCAAAGGGAATGCTTCCAGTTTTTGCCCATTCAGTATGATATTGGCTGTGGGTTTGTCATAAATAGATCTTATTATTTTGAGATACAATCCATGGATACCTAGTTCATTGAGAGTTTTTAGCTTAAAGGGCTGTTGAATTTTCTCAAAGGCCTTCTCTGCATCTATTGAGTTGATCATGTGGTTTTTCTCTTAGTTCTGTTTATGTGATGGATTATGTTTATAGGTTTTTGGATGTTGAACCAGCCTTGCATCCCTGGGATGAAGCCAACTTGATCATGATGGATAAGTTTTTTGATGTGCTGTTGGATTCAGTTTGCCAGTATTTAATCAAAAATTTTTACGTCAGTGTTCATCAGGGATATTGGCCTGAAGTTTACTTTTTTGGTTGCGTTGCTGCCAGGTTTTGGTATCAGAATGACCTTGGTCTCATAAAATGAGTTAGAGAGGATTCTCTCTTTTTGTATTGTTTGGAATAGTTTCAGAAGGAATAGTACCAGCTCCTCTTTGTACCTCTGGTAGAATTCGGCTGTGAACCTCTTTGGCCCTGGACTTTTTTTGGTTGGTTGGCTAATAATTGCTGCCTCAACTTCAGACCTTGTTATTGGTCTACTCAGGAATTCAACTTCTTCCTGCTTTAGTTTTGGGAGAATATAAGTGTCCAGGAATTTATCTATTTCTTCTAGATTTACTGGTTTATTTGCATAGAGTTATTTGTAGTAATCTCTGATGGTAGTTTGTATTTCTGTGGAATCAATGGTGATATCTCCTTTATGATTTTTTATTCCATCTATTTGATTCTTCTCTCTTTTCTTCTTTATTAGTATGGTTAGCGGTCTATCTATTTTCTTCATCTTTTCAAAAACTCAGCTCCTGGATTTACTGATTTTTTTAAAGAGTTTTTGTGTCTCTATCTCCTCCAGTTCTGCTTTGACCACCTCATGCCAGTTATAATGGTGATCATTAAAAAAAATCAGGAGATAACAGATGCTGTAGAGGATGTGGAGAAATAGGAACACTTTTACACTGTTGGTAGGAGTGTAAATTAATTCAACCATTGTGGAAGACAGTGTGGCAATTTCTCAAGGATCTAGAACTAGAAATACCATTTGACCCAGCAATCCCATTCCTGGGTATATACCCAAAGAATTATACATCATTCTAATGCACAGGTATGTTTATTGCAGCACTGTTCACAGTAGCAAAGACTTGGAACCAACCCAAATGCCCATCAATGGTAGACTGGATAAAGAAAATGTGGCACATATACAGCATGGAATACTATGCAGCCATAAAAAAGGATGAGTTCATGTCTTTTGCAGTGACATGGATAAAGCTGGAAATCATCATTCTCAGCAAACTGACACAAGAACAGAAAACCAAACACCGCGTGTTCTCACTCCTAAGTGGGATTTGAACAATGAGAACACATGGACACAGGGAGGGGAACGTCACACACCAGGGTCTGGGGGTAGGGGGTAGCAAAAGGTGGGATTGGGGAGTGATAGCATTAGGATAAATATCTAATGTAGATAATGGGGCGATGGATACAGCAAACCACCACTCTGGCACGTGTATACCTATGTCACAAACCTGCATGATCTGCATGTGTACCCCATAACTTAAAGTATAATAAATAAATATTAAAAAAATTAAATAGAGATTAAAAATGCATTATTTTCACACAAGAAAAAAGTACTAACATCTAACTTAAAAACATAAGCAAGAAAAGGCCAAAAACAGATGAAATAATGTTTTCAAATTAAAATAATAATTGTCAACTGTGCAGAAAACAATGAATATAGCAGGGTTGAGATTGCTGTGCTTAAAATGATCTTGTAAGGTTGGTCCTTAGTTGGCATATTCAGATGTCATTTTTGGTGTGTTCCTTGTAAACAGTTACATGAAAAAAAAGCAGCTCACAATCACTCGTTTTGTTGTTTAAATAAAAGGAGTATGGTTTATATTGAACACTTGCCTGCCTTCTGGGAGCCTAGAATTTAGGTATGTGGTAGACAGTGGAGGCTAACATACAGGCCTAATAAAAACTTTGGGGATTGAGTCTCTTAGGGGCTTCTCTGGCCAGAAATATAACAGTCAGCTTGTTGCTTTTTTATAGCTAGAGGAAGAGTGTGCTGTGTTAACTCTCATAGGAGTTAAAGAGCATAAGAAAACCTGCACATGGATTCCTCTAGACTCTGTCTTTCCCTTGCAACCTACGTACTTATCCTTACTGGATCACTGTAATGTATCTTGGCCATGACTGCATTTTATCCTGAATCTCTTGACTCCCTTTGCGAATGTCCAAACAGGAAAGCAGTCTTGGGGGAACAGTTACCAAGAATTACATACTTATTGATGTTTCTGTCAAAATAATGGCCATATAATGAAGTTAACAAACAAACAAAAACACATAATAACAGAACAAAATTAAATAAATATTAAGGTGTGTTTTGCTGGCAGAAGTGAAATGATCTTGTGTAATTTTTCAACAGAGAAAAATAAAAAGCAGTTGAAAGAGTGAATTTGTCAATTACAAACAGCCATGCTTCAGCCAATCACAGGCAGCCAAGTGATCACATCATACCCCAAAAGGGCAAACACCTGGCTGTAGCCAATTGAGTTATTTGGATAACTTTGCTCTGTGTTTGTCCTATAAAAGGTCACTGCTTATGCTGCTGGGTGGAGCTCTCTCAACCTTTCTTGGTTCTGAGTATTGTCTGATTCATGAAACCTTATTTGATAACATAAATTCTGTTAAATTTAATTTGAAGTTTTTTTTAACAGTCTCAGTAAATAAATTCACTCTATAAAATAATAAGTGGATATACACAAACATTGACTGCATACGATCACAGTATGCACAGTGGAATATGTGTATAAGCACATAAAAATCATAGCAGGATTATACATAAACATACCATGACATCTATAATGTTTAATTTAGGAGAATAGAAAAGGGGTTAACATACTCTGCAGTTATCAAATTTCCTGATAAGTGGTAAAGGCATATAAAAACATGTTGAATTCAAAGTATAATTTAAGGCAAAAAAATTTATTATACATACACTTAATATTCATAAAAATATTAATCCACCAGGAAAATGTAACCTTTTTATATGAATTCATATATATGGAGTCTCAATATATTAAGCTGGAAATTGACAGGATTCAAGACATAAAATCATGATGAAAAATAACATCTCTCCAAGTAACTGATACAACAAGTGAGCAGATAGTAAGTCTAGAGAAGTTTTGAATTAAAAATTAACAAACATGCTCTAATTGTCATTATTATATAGGACATCTCATTTAATACCTTCAGAGAACATATTATTTTCTGGGGAATATACTACATTTTACAAACTGATTATATTCTGAGCCATAATGCATGTCTCAAAAAATTTTAAATGATGGAAATCAAACTATGTTCTCTGACCAGCATAGAATTAAGAAAAACATCAACATCATCAATTATAAAACAAAGCAAAATGGAAAAATCTCATAGGTTTTTTAGATTAACCAATTTAATTATGTATAACGTGAAGATAATGGAAGAAAGATCTGAATAAAATTATTTTAGATTTTAAGCTAAATGTTAATGAAACTATTGACAAAATTATAATCTATACAGAGATCCCTAAGTTGAGAAAAACATTCTTTGAATGAATTTTTATTTTATTGAGACAGAGTCTCTCTCTTTTGGCCAGGCTGTAGTGCAGTGATGTGATCTTGGCTCACTGCATCCTCTAGCTCCCAAGTTCAAGTGACTCTCATGCCTCAGCCTCCCAAGTAGCTGGGATTACAGGCATGTGCCACCACTCCTGGCTAGTTTTTGCATTTTTGTAGAGACAGAGTTTCACTATGTTGACCAGGCTGGTCTCAAACTCCTGACCTCAAGGGATTCTCCTACCTTGGCTTCCCAAAGTGCTGGGATTACAAGCATGAGCCACCCCATCTGGCCTTAAATACATATATATATATTTTAAAGGTATAAAAGTATATGATATATGCATTCATCTCTAAAACGTATTTAACAACAGCACATTAAAATAAACTAATTGGAATGATGAAATAATAAAGATAAGTTAAAAGCATAATAGGATCAAAGGTCAAAAATCAGTGCCATAAATTGGTTTTTAAAAAAGCTATTAAAATTGATAAACTCCTGGTAAGAGTATATTAGGCCATTCTTGCATTGCTATAAAGAAATACCTGAGACTGGGAAATTTATAAAGAGAAAAGGTTTAATTGGCTCAAGGTTCTGCAGTTTGTACAGGAAGTATGATGCTGGTATCTGCTTCACCTTTGGGGAATTTGCAATCATGGTGGAAGGTGAAGTGGGAGCCAGCACTTTCCATGGCCTGAGCAGGAGAAGGAGAGAAGGTGGGAGATATGCTATACATTTTTAAACAACCAGATCACACAGTAACTCACACACTCACTATCACAAGAACAGCACTATGGAGACAGTGCTCAACGATTCATGAAGTATCTACCTCCATGATCCAATCACCACCTTCCAACAGGCTCTACCTTCAAGAATGGGGATTACAGTTTGACATGAGATTACAATTTGCCACAAATCCAAACCACATCAGAGACCAATGAAGAGAAAAAAAAAAGAAAAAAAAAGTGACATAAACAACCAATATCTGGAATTGAAAAGAACATTAAAGATTCTACAAACATCAGAATGATAATAAAAATGGTGATGAAAATTTCTTGTGAATACATTTGAACATCACATGAAATAATTTTGTGCACAATAATAGTATTTAAAATCTAATACCTGGTTCTTATATTCCTGGTGAGTTGCTGCCATAAATACCTAAAAATATGTGTCACTGTCCTTAGTACTATGTGACAGTCAGAAGATGGAATAGCCTTGCGGAGACATCTGGAGGAAATCTAGTGAGCCTGAACAAAGATGACCATGAGAACACAATGCAAAAACAGTGTTATTGGAGGGTGGGCAAAGGGATTCCCTTGCAATGTAGTCTTGGAAAGATTACCACGACTGTTATAGGCAGTTGCATAGAAAACAGAGACTGTGACTAAATGAATGGATGGATCTGGCCAAGGAGATTTCCAGGGAGAATGTGTCAACTTATTTAAGGGTATACGATAAGTTCTGAATAGGAGAAAACCAAGTAGTTATTTTTTTTAAGTAGAATGCAGAGGAAATATAAAGGTGCCAGAACTTTTTTTTTTAACAACAAATTATTCTCTATGTCCTGTTGTTCCAGATGGCAAATGACTCAAGCAAACATAAATTTGAGAGTATTGCAAGTGAAATATGGTCTCCAATATTACAAAGTGCCTGGAATGCAGGCTTTCCTATTGTATACCTATGAGGTCTCTTTGAAAGATATTCCTTCCCCATGCTGGCCCAAGGCCGCATATCTCTATCTCTATTAGCAAAATGGTTAAACCCAGATTCTAGAGTCAGAATATGTGCTTCTAAATTCTTGCTTCACCTCTTCCTAGATATGTAATATTGCATGAGAAGCATACCATTGTGTGCCTCTCTTAGCAAACATTTGTAAAGCAGAGATAACAAAGATAGCATTTTCATAGAGTTGTAAAGATTGTATAATTTAATGTACTATGACTGACAACTTATACATCCGGTAAGTGATAGCTATTGTAATAAGTAGTAATTTAGCCTACTGAAGAACTAAAACTACAATTAATATTGAAGCAGCAGAACCTGGGGATCAGATGGTAAAGAGAGGCAGGACCTGTAATACTCCTGGACAAATAACAAAAAAGACCAATAAGGACAGGAACTATTCCAGAATGTTTTGAAAGATAGGTTATGTATGTCAAGTACTCTGGAGTGGAGAGGGAATAAATAACAGAAGTCATTGGAACAGGGGATCGTGGAATAGATGATGTACTATAATAGATGTTGGTAGACCAATACATTACTGAAAACTAATAAATATGATATCAGGCTTCAGAATTTTGCTGGAATCTTTACCCATGTATTCTGTTTAAAGTTGTGGTATCCACGAAGCCACCTGAATAGCCATCTTGCCAACATAAGTGAGATGGTTCTAAGTAGCACTTATTTTTTTTCTGTTCTGCTTGATTTCTTTCCTTTTTTTATAATTATATTTTAAGTTCTGGGGTACATGTACAGAACGTGCAGGTTTGTTACATAGGTATACACGTGCCATGGTGGTTTGCTGCACTCATCACTCCGTGATCTACATTAGGTATTTCTCTTAATGGTCTCTCCGCCCATCCTTTTCCTATCCCGCCACTCCCTGACAGGCCCTGGTGTATGATGTTCCCCTCCCACATCCATGTGTTCTCATTGTTCAACACCCACTTATGAGTAAGAACATGTGGTGTTTGGTTTTCTGTTCTTGTGTCAGTTTGCTGAGAATGATGGTTTCCAGCTTTATCCATGTTCCTGCCAAGGACAAGAACTCATCCTTTTTTATGGCCACATAGTATTCCATGGTGTATATATGCCACATTTTCTTTATCTAGTCTATCATTGATGGGCATTTGGGTTGGTTTCGAGTCTTTACCATTGTGAACAGTGCCACAATAAACATATGTTTGTATGTGTTTTTATAATAGAATGATTTATAATTTGGGGGTATATGTCCAGTAATGAGGTTGTTGGATCAAATGCTATTTCTATTTATAGATTCTGGAGCAATCGCCACACTGTCTTCCACAATGGGTGAGCTAATTTACACTCCCACCAATAGTGTAAAAGTGTTCCTATTTCTCCACATCCTCTCCAGCATCTGTTGTCTCTTAATTTTTTAATGATCGCCATTCTAACTGGTGTGATGGTATTTCAATGTGGTTTTGATTTGCATTTCTCTAATGGTCAGTGATGATGAGCTTTTTTTCAATGTTTGTTGGCCGCATAAATGTTGTCTTTTGAGAAGTGTCTGTTCATATCATTCATCTACTTTTCGATGCAGTAGTTTGTTTTTTTCTTGTAAATTTGTTTAAGTTCTTTGTAGTTCTGGATATTAGCCCTTTGTCAGATGGATAGATTGCAGAAAGTTTTCCCCATTCTGTTGGTTGCCAGTTGACTCTAATGGTAAGTTTCTTTTGCTGTGCAGAAGCTCTTAAGTTTAATTAGATCCCATTTGTCTATTTTGGCATTTGTTGCCATTGCTTTTGATGTTTTAGCCATGAAGTCCTTGCTCATGCCTATGTCCTGAATTGTATTGACTACATTTTCTTTTAGGGTTTTTAGGTGTTAGATCTTATGTTTAAATTGTTAACCCATCTGGAGTTAATTTTTGTATAGGGTTTAAGGAAAGGATCCAGTTTCAGCTTTCTGCATATGGCTAGCCGGTTTTCCAATACCATTTATTAAATAGAGAATCCTTTCCCCATTGATTTTTTTTCTCAGGTTTGTCAAAGATCAGATGGTTGTAGGTGTGTGGTGTTATTTCTAAGGCCTCTGTTCTGTTTCATTGGTCTATATCTCTGTTTTGGTAACAGTACCATGTTGTTTTGATTACAGTAGCCTTGTATAATTGGAAGTCAGGTAGCTTGATGCCTCCAGCTTTGTTTTTGTTTTTTTGCTTAGGATTGTCTTGGCTATGTGGGCTTATTTTTGGTTCCATATGAATTTAAGTTGTTTTTTTTTTCCCCCCAATTCTGTGAAGAAAGTCAATGGTAGCTTGATGGGGATAGCACTGAATCTATAAATTACTTTAGGTGGTATGGCCATTTTCACAATATTGATTCTTCCTAACCATGAGCATGGAATGTTTTTCCATCTGTGTGTGTCCTCTCTTATTTCCTTGAGCAGTGGTTTATATTTCTTCTTCAAGAGGTCCTTCACATCCTTTGTTAGTTGTATTCCTAGGGCTTTTATTCTCTTTGTAGCAATTGTGAATGGGAGTTCACTCATGATTCAACTTGCTATTTGTCTATTATTAGTATATAGGAATGCCTGTGATTTTTGAACATTGATTTTGTATCCTGAGACTTTGCTAAAGTTGATTATCATCTTAAGGAGATTTTGGACTCAGACAATGGGGTCTTCTAAATATATAATCATGTCATCAGCAAATAGAGACAATCTGACTTTTTCATTTTTCCTTTATTTCTTTTTCTTGCCTAATTGCCCTGGCTAGAACTTCTAATACTATGTTGAATAGAAGTGGTGAGAGAGGGTATCCTTGTCTTGTGCCTGTTTTCAAAGGGAATGCTTCCAGTTTTTGCCCACTTAGTATGGTATTAGCCATGCATTTGTCATAAATAGCTCTTATTCTTTTGAGATACATTTCATCAATACCTAGTTTATTCAGAGTTTTTAGCATGAAGGGCTGTTGAATTTTCTCAAAGGCCTTTTCTGCATCTATTGAGATAATCATGTGGTTTTTGTCTTTAGTTCTGTTTATGTGATGGATATGTTGGTAGATTTGCATATGTTGAACCAGCCTTGCATCCCAGGGATGAAGCCGACTTGATCGTGATGGATAAGCTTTTTGATGTGCTATGTTCACATGCAATTTTCTGTTTTTGTGGTACATGGACAGGTTATAATCCCAGTAGCAAGTCACACTGGCAGATGGAGATTCAGTTTGATTAGGCAGTGGTATCCATTCCAGTCCCCTTTTAACCCCTTGGAGCTAACCTCGGGTACTAAGGTTGTTGCTCTCCCTCTACCATCACAAAACTGGTGTGTTCCATTTTAGTACCAATGATTTCACTTTTCCCCTAATTATCTTCTATTTGAACCCAGATTTTTCAGCCAGAAGAGTCAGGAGCAGGAAGGACAAGAACATTTTTAATCCATAAGAATTAACTAGAAATAAATTAGAATCTTTCATGCTCCTTTTGTTCATCCTGCCATGCAAAAAGTATAAAACCAAGCTGACCTGAGATTGGCAATCCAAGAGTTGTCAACATAAAATTCCAAAAGTTAAAATATATTTATGTATCCCCCACCACAAGTCTTTTGTTCTATTTTTCAGAAAACAGCCACGAGATGTTGATACGTTTTAAGGGGAACGGCCATATTTAGTGACCAAACTATCTTATTAACTATCTTATTAAACCAAGAGGAGATGAAAGAGGTAGAACTAGAAATACTTTTGTGTTGATTTTCCTGAGGTCATCCCAATGTTCAGCGATTTCAGACGTCTGTAGGTGACATGCCTCATGCAGTTAGGCCAGGGATTTAACTATAGAAATGGAAAAATTACTCCTCTAGAGGGTAAATTAAAGAAAGATAAACAGGGCAGGCCTTCTTTAAGGGGAGACAAATGGAGCAACGTTGGACAGGAGTCAAGTCTAACGTGTTTATATCAAGAACACAACTCATCAGAAAATGGAATCATACATTAGTTATACAGGCATTCTGATCAGTGGTACAATTGCTTCCACAATTTGTGGCCCCACAGAGGGATGTCTTTTACTTCCTAGCCTATAATCTTCCTGCTCAAAAGTCAGCAAAAATAGTATCGCAAGTCTTGTAAAGAAGAGTATTGGCTTGAGCTTTGAGCGTGAAATAGAGTTCTGCCCACTGAACTGAGGGGCTGCCTTAATTTTCAGTTCTGCACAGCTGGTGCTGAGTGTGGGCAGTGCAGCAGCCCAGTGGACACAGTTGGGTTTCAACTTACCCAAACTTCAGTGAACCATGTCTGTCCATATATTTAGGGGAATCTCTGTGAATTGAGAGCCTAATTGAGTCAGGGCCTTCATTTTAGGTGGGAGCAGGAGATAAGATTTTCCTCAAGGAAGCAGTTGTCACTCCTTTGTGTAAAACCTAGATGGCACTAGGACCATGCAATTGGATATATCATTTTCATTTGACTGAGCAAGGCCCAAGGCCTACTGAACCCATCCTTTGCTAGTCATCAATTCTTTGTGGGGACATTAGGACAGAAAGTAACAAGGCATTTGCAAGGCAGGTATAAGAAAAGAAAAAGAAAGAAGGAAATAGAAAAAGAAAGAAAAAAGAACAAGGAGGAAGGAAGGTAGGGAGGGAGAGAGGGAAGGAAGGAAAAAAGAGAAAGGAAGAGAGAAAAAGAGAAAAAGAAAAAAGAGAAAGAAGAAAGAAAAAGGAGAAAGAAAAGAGGAAAAAAAGGAAAGAAAAGAGAAAAGAAAAGAATAAAGGAAACGAAAGGGAAAGAAGGAAGGACAGACGGAAGGAAGGAAGGACGGATGGACAGGAGGGGAGGGAGGGAGGGAGAGAGGGTGGGAGGGAGGAAATGGACAGATAACACATTGAAGCTGCATCAGGTCAGCAGTGCTGATTCAAAAATAACCTTTGAAGACTCAGGAGACACCAAGTCTTTAATAAAACTTGTTCTTTCCTTTTTTGTCTGGGATTCCCCATTGTTTTGTTAGACTGCATGAGAGAGAGGAGGGATTACTCTCCATATGCACAGTTCCTGAACAGAAGTATCTTCTCTGATTCTTTATGAATATGGACAGTAGAATGATGATAAGACACATTAATGTCAGTTATATGTTTCTGCACAATAACGTACTGAATTGACCTAGAGACCTCCATCCACCCATCAGTTGGATTCAGGCACTGTTTCTTTTTTTCAGTGGGAATTTATATGCCCCTGGTATCAGGGGGATAAAATGGTTGCTAAGATAGTATTCTGTGTCCTGGCTTAGCAAGGAGAATACAGGCAGAGACTACTGGATGAGGGCTGGTGGGTGGATGTGGTGATTAGCCTCAGAAAGATGGCTGGGGGCTTAAAAGCCTTTTTTGGTCCCACTGGACGGATGCCACCTCATCCCTGGTATACCTTCTAGCTCTTTCAAGTGTCATGGCCCAGAGGTCTCTTTTTTAACTTCCTTTTCCCCAATGTATGCTAGCTTCCTTGCAGCCAGCAGTGCCAACCCTGAGTACACAGAGGCTTTGGAGAATTTTTAGTTTTGTCAAATGCAAATATGAAAGTGAAGGGTGCTTTGATCATTGCATTATCAATTTAATACCACTGAGTTATCCATGATCCTGGCCTACAGGGATATTTGACTTAAATGAAATTTTGCTGCTTCTATGCAGCACTCTAGGCATGAGAAACTTCAATTCTCAATGAGAATTAAACTAGAAATTTCTAAGGCAAAGGCTTAATTAACAGAAATTATGATTGCCCAACTAAAGACTGAACAAAATCTCTCAAATGCTCTCATATTTTACACTCTCTGGAAGGCTACTTTCTGGTATTTTTGGAGGAAACCTGTCTGTATATTAAGATGGGATATATGTCCAGAAAGATAGGTTGAGCTATATTTTAGAAGCTGTGAAACACTGTAAGATATTGGATTGTATTCTTTAAACAATGAGAAACAAAGCCTTTAAAAATGATGTTAGATGATACATTTATATTCCATTAAGATTACTCTAGCAGCCTTAGAGCTAATTTTTAATAAATAAAAAGGCTAGAATAAAGAATGTCCATTAAAAATCCATTAGAATAGCCTTGGGAAGATATGGTGAAGTCTTAGGCCAGGGATGTAACAGTAGAAATGGAAAAATTACTCCTCTAGAGGGTAAATTAAAGAAAGATAAACAGGGCAAGCTGTCTGTTAATGGCAAGGGAAGTGAAGTAGAAGCTACAGTGTGAGAAAAGTGTGGAAACCTTAGAGGAGGGTAGAGCCATTAAAGCGACTAGGGTACAAATGAGAGACATGTTTGCCAGGATTTGAGAGAAAGGGATAAAACAGACTAAACTGAATTTGAAGTTTCTGTGCAACTTTAAGAGGAAATGTCAATTGGTAGAGTGACTACATAATTTATCTACCATTCAAATGAGTGTATTTTGAAGTGAAATTAATGCTTGTGCATAGTTATTAATAGAAATTGACATAAACTCAGACTATCCCAAGTGAGTTGGGATAGACTGCCAGCCCATATTGGGCACTATATGGCAGTTGATCTCAGGAGAGAGGTTCAAGTTGACATTTTCAATAATAGCAGCAAATGTTAATAACAACCCAGAAAAATGTGTGGCAACGTATTTGTGTTTGTCTTTATTTACAGCAATTGGCATATCATTTCACAGTCTACTAAGAGTTTTATTGTATATCACCTTATTTGATAGTAGAAACGTAAAAGGCAGGGAGGGAGGTCCCATTGTGTGCTGGTAAAATATATCTGATTGCCTTTTAATCCTTCAAAATCCTTAATACTATTTGTATATTGGGGTAAACTATAAGCTCCATGGAGGTTTTTCTTGTTTCGGTTAAAGCTATATTCCAAGCACCAATAAATAAATAAATAATTCACTGTGACAAAGGTATCCTTTTGGAAGGTGTCAGGATGCAAATTATCCGAGTCTCAGAAAAACATACATTTCGGTTCATGTTTATTGTATCTTTGAGTCTACTTTCTGAGATGAGTACTTTACTGAAGGAGAAAGAGAAAAGATTGAGTGAATAAGAACAGGAAGAAACCTATAATTATATTGTGTCATCATATTAAATAGAATTACAACTTTGAACATGTATAAGGACCCTAAGATAATTATAGCACAGTAATCTAATCTTTGAAAGTCTTCAAGTCTATTTCTCAGAAACAAAAAGAATGAAAAAGAGCTATCCTCGCCCCTAAGATTGCTGTAGCAGAAATGGGAAAAGGAAAAATGTCCTTATTTTTTTTTATAGCTGATTTAAACCTTGCCAAAATCCACTATTCATATCCTCAGAGAAAAGACATAAATGTTTCAATTAACAAGATTTCAATATTTTCTGGTTTAAACAATTCACCTTTTAGTAAATGCTTAGATATTCAACTCCTCCCTTTCTTCCCTTTGCAATCCAACATGGTATCTGAATATACTGCAGAGTTGCTCGCTTTTTGCTCATAATAATGTAGGAGTAGGATATTAAATGCAAATATAGTTATTGCTGCTCTCTAGGTTCTTGCTGGCTTCTGATGATGCTTCCTGTGGTCCTCTGACCACTGTTCTGCCTACACACATATGATGCTACAGTCTTCAGGTCGTGAACCTGTGACATGTTCTTTCAGCTTGGTCTAGATGTTATGGTCTTCCATATTGACTCAGGATGGCTTCAGCTCCTGCTGGCATTACTTTTTCCCAAGAAGTCTCTCTGCAGCGTTCCTCCATTCCCAGTTTCTCCTTGTAACACTTGAGCCTTTCCATACGGACCCAACTCAAAGCCTGCTAAAGTCACACCTTGCGGCTTCTCATCTCTTCCATATTTATGCACAGAATTTGTGGGAACATCTGTACATCTTCCATATGTCAGATTGAGGGTAGATTCCCAGGAGCTAAACTCAGGCCACTGTCTGCCTCTGTAGCTACTGTTTATAGCCTGACTACCCTGTCCAGGTTGCCATAACCACTTCCCTCCCACCCCACCCCACCCCACACACAAAGAAAAGGCCAGCCCACAGGCTAAATACTATTATCATTCTCATTTTACAGATAAAGGATTTAGCTAAGTAGTAGCAAAGCCAGGATTTGGACCCATGTGGTCTTGCTCAAATCAAAGCTTAATCACTATGCTGTGTTTCTTCTTTGTTAGGTGGTTAGGTGGCATGACAGTGAGAACATATGAATTACACATGCATGAAACCTTCATAATTCAATATTTTCAATATATTATTTAAGCTCCTCTTTTTCTTAAGGTCTCACAATGAACAACAAGAGGATATGGGAAGATTGTGTAAGTCCTGCAGGTGGTGAGAGATGAGAAAGAGGAGAAATCCACAGTGAGAATAGGTGGTACTAACTTAAACAAGGAAAGGAAGAGTACATAAATAACATTGAGAAAGGGTCCTTGGACTTAACAGTAGAAATGCCGATTAGTATATTCACTGGTGAACTAAAGTTTAAATCCACGCCTTCTATGCTAAAATTTTCTCCTCTTTCTATTATTCATATTCTTTTCATTGTGGAGTCTGCCTTTCATCTTATACATAGCATTTAAGTGTCCTTCTTTCTTGTTTAGATTTGTTTGAAGTGACTGAAAATTGTCTATAAGACAGAAATAAGTTTATTAATGATTTAAATAAATCATTAATAAAAGGTAGATTTATTTTTTGAATAAATAAAACATATTTGCCTAAAACATAGATTTATTTTTAAAATAAACATAGATTTATCTATTTAAAAATAGACATTTTAAAATAGATCTAAAACATAGATTTATCTATTTAAAAATAGATTTATTTTTTTTTACTTCCTAACCCCACCCCATGTAATTGCATTTCATGAAAATGTGAAATTGAATTATTGGTGGTTTTCTTTAAATACACACCTTAATTCCCTTACATTTCTGGCCTCTGCACTAAATGGCCTTTCTGCTAACCTGTGTCTTCTTGAATTCTCCTTGGCCTCTCCTCTTTTCCCATTGTAGACAAAGATTTTTCTCTTTAACCACTTTCTGTTGTCCTTTAGGCATCATCCCTTTTGCGAAGACATTCTTTTCTTCTTCCTTTTTTTTTTTTTTTAGAGACAGGATCTCCCTCTGTTGCCCAGGCTGAGTGCAGTGGTGTCAGCGTAGCTCACTGTAACCTCACGATCCTTGTTTCCAGTGATCCTGCGGCCTCATCCGCTCAAGTAGCTAAGACTACAGGCACGTGCCACTATGCATGGCTAACTTTGTAGAGACAGGTTCTTGCTATATTGCCCATGTGAATCTCAAATTCCTGGGCTCAAGCAATTCTTCTTCCTTGACCTACCAAAGTGCATGAGCCACCACACCACACCCAGCTAAGATATTTTGATTTCCAGAGAAAGTATCTGCTTCCTTTTCTGAGAGTGAAAGTAGTTACTATTAATAATTTCGCTAGTAAGCACATGTAAGCCAAGTCTAAACTGGCTTGCAAGAGCCAATTTTGACATTTTCAAGAATTTGACAAACTGGCTATTAAGCCCATCAGTGGCTTGAAATTGACCATGGTGAGTGTATTTGTATCGTGGAAATCTGCAAACACAACAAATCATTTTTTTTATTGTTTATTTTGTTCTTCTGGAGAACTGGTTTATCAGCATATGTATGAAGATAATATGTCCATCATACATATATAAGTATTAATGTAAAATGCTAATATGGTGAATGTAATTAAGTTAAATTAGGCAAGCAATTAAGGTGATGCTGTATTCTGTATATTTTTACCTACTTTATAAAAGACAGTTTCATTTCTCTAAAAAAAGTTCCCCATAATCAGGCTAGAACTTCAAGGGAAAAAAAAAGCTGTATTCTGAAGAATAGGTCTGCATTTACACACGCTATCATCAACAA
Source organism: Plecturocebus donacophilus (assembly GCA_004027715.1). Classification (NCBI taxonomy): domain Eukaryota; kingdom Metazoa; phylum Chordata; class Mammalia; order Primates; family Pitheciidae; genus Plecturocebus; species Plecturocebus donacophilus. The sequence continues at coordinate 149,618 of PVKP010000459.1, forward strand.
ACAGCACAGCTATAGAACTGTGAAAATTGCAGACCTTTACAACCTGGTCTTTGATTAATGACTTAATTAAAGTAGGATTAATAAAAATCTTTTGGCAAGAAAGAATGCTAGTGAAAGTAGAAAATATTCTGGCAATCTACCCTTTCAGCAGTCATTGTAGGAGGCCTTGATAAAAAGATGATAGAGTCAGTGTCAATCACTTGAAGATCTCCTGGAGGAAAGGCTGATGTTTGCAAGCTATGCAAGATGAAACAAGGAGCAAACAAATACAATTTGAATGACCACTACTAAGTCAATATGTCATATAATGTACTTTTGATAAAGACCCTTAGGAAAAATTTCTCTCAGGTCTTGGTACCAGGCAAAGCTGACTTCTCTCCAATAATTGTCTCTAACTTTGTGCACACTATGAATCCTGTAACACATCCTGTTTTCATTTTTTTAATCTGATGACTGGGAGATAAGAGCTGCATTTGTAGCCTAAATATTTAACGTATGGAACCAGGAGTGCATAAGTGGCATGCTAACTCAAGCCCCACGTTTACTCTTCTCTATCTTTATTTTTCCATTGTCTCTCTTTTAACCTTTATTTCTTCTTTAAGTGTATGCATTTTTGTAAATCACCCTAAGATCTTTTTGTTCTGAAGCGGGGTCTAAATAAAGAGCACAGGCATGAGATGGGCACAGCAGCGGGTTCTGTAAACCACAGTTGCAGTGCTGGTTTCAAGAGAATACTGTGCCCATTATTTCAGCTTCTGCTGAAAAAGGTCCTAAGATACTAATATCCAAACTAATTTTGTAGTTACGAAAACTAAACCAGAAACATTGAGATGTGATCAATGTAATATTGTAACAAAGGAATTACTAGAGGCCAAGATTTATCCTTCAAGCCCCCCTGTAGTTATAAACATTGGAAAATGCCTGGTAAATGACATGCTGGTAGCTTAGGCAAATTATGTCTTCCTTGATGTCAAAGATAATGGTTCTTTGGGTAAACTTCTTTCCCATAGCAGGAATCTTATATTAACCTAATGATGCAATATAGATGTTTATTTTTAGCCTATACTGATTACTCCATAATCAAGTTATTGTTATGATATCTCAACTATACATGTTAGTGTAAATAAGGCTTTACATATTAACTTTAACAGTCATAAGGTATGCATGACTTACTTTTAAAAAGCAAACATTTGTTCCATCGGAATGTATGACTTTGGGCTACCTATTTAGCCATCATCACTCAAAAACACCCCAAACTGTCTTGATGCTATATAAATGAGTGTACTTGTGGATAAAAGATGTGGCATTCAATATTGATGTTAATTCAATAGGACAAATAAAATATGACATGTAAGAGTCCATAAAATCAATATGTTAATATTGATATACTGTTTTATTTCTAGGAATTTAAATGTTTTGTACCTGAAATAATTTAAATATAAGTAGACATTGATTTTTATCATTTATATATACTTTAGCTAGCTAAAGTACTCCCTTTTCTTCGCATTGGACTATAACTGATATTTTTACAAGGTTAGGAAATTCAGAATCTTTTATAGAAGATGGCAAGGTAAAGAAATTTGGTGGGGAATAGATAACAAAGGAGATAAATACAGAGTTAACAGCTATTGACATTTTAGAATCACCTTTTGTCAATGGGCTTATTTATGTAAATAATGCTGTGGGATTAGAGAGAAAGAATAGGTAAGCATGGCTTAGATTTTGAAAGAAACCTAGACTCTTTCACAACAAATCCAAAAGAGCCAGTGTTAATCTAGCAATTACTCTACATTAAAGTCATATTTAGGGTAAGTACTTAAATTGAAATATGACCTATTTTAGGACAGATTTCTAATTATTTCCTTGAATTCACAGACATGAAGCGATTGAAGAGTCTTCAGTGTAGCCCCTATTTTTTATGGTGCTCTTTTCAACAGTGTTTACTTTTTAAAATTAAACCATGCAATAAGCCAATTCAAAAGACAAAAAAAAAATAACTATAGGTTTATTTTACTTCTCTTTAAAAACATATACATTTATTAGCATGGGGAAAATATTGGATTTTCTTATAACTTAAAATGTCTACTATGTACGGTAGGTCAATAAAATTTACACTGGCATTTACCCGGGAACTACTAGAATCTGGCTACATCTGTGGGCAAGAACATGAAGGCAATTTTGTAATTTCTTATTCTGTACATATACCTTTATAGCAATCACAATATGTTCATATTAGATATCTGATTTTATCTCTTAATTGAAGTGGATGTTGCTATTACCAATTGACAATTTTTACTATAGGGATAAATTATAAAATAATGTGCCCAAGGTTACAAGGTGATAAGGCTAGAATTCATTCATTCTATTTAATGCAATATTTTTCTCAGCAGCTGTTGTTTATGCAAATAGGTGTGCTGGGTATTAGAAACACATGGATATATAAAATTCTGTTCTACAATTGTAGATACAAAAGGCAATGGACCAAGAATTCTGTCTATGTCCAAGTTGATTGTTTTAGAAAATTTATTTCTCTCATTCCTGATTGTTTGAGATAAAAGACAAATGAAATTATTATATTAACTGCATTAGAAAGTCAGGAGGCTGCATGTGACCTGAGAAGTGGGAGCATATTTAACAGAGAAAAAGGCAGACAGAGAGTGGGTGGTGGGGGAAGAGAGAAATAAATTATGAGTCTCTGAAACATCAGACTCAATCATGTTAAAACATGTAACTTAATGTTGACGCTGCCTCTTGCCACATTTATGCTGACATTTAGCATTTCTATGAACATAATTAACTGATCATATGTGAAAACCATAATGTTTATGTGATTTAAAATTTTTCTTTTATTAATGAATAGGTGGTATGTTAAGAAACACAATTTCCACTCTTCTTAGAACTTGGTGGCATGAGTGCCTGACTGAAATGAAAAAAGAATGGGCAGAAGTTTTAAAATACACTTCTTTCCTCCACATTGTTCTAAGATCAGAGGTTGCAGGCTTTTATTATCTGTTCTAAGATCAGAGAGCACGCTTTTATTATCAGGCTGAAATACTCAACATGTAAATGTGAAAATAGTGACTGATTTTTATCCCCACCTGACAGAGTAATGAGAAATCATCTTTTCAAATGAAAATTTATTTTGAAACATTGTGCAGTGAATAACAATGCATTTTAACTTAAAATTTCTAATTCAGATTCTTCATACAGTAACATAATACTTGTTAAGGATGAACAGGTGTTTGGATAAAGAAACTGGGAAAGCAGTGAATGTGTTTATAGATTTTTCAAACTATAGACAAATGTTCGAATCTTCCATACATGTGCTTAACTTACCATAAATTTAGAGTAAATTCCAATGAAAAAAATACCAATCTATAACTAAAAATTCTTATGATAAAGACCAAAGTCAACTAATGAAAACCAGTAAAAAAAATTAGAACAAAAATTTCACATACCATTTGGGAATAAAACGAAACTATAAATAAAATGTATAAGACCTCAGTATTATTTTGAACCTATCCCTCAGCCTTATCGCTGTGTTATTTGCAGGCACCAATAGGCATCTGTCCTGAGAATAGATTATTAGCACTTTCTGCCTATTTTACTAATTAAATTCAAGTGATATATAAATCCCACTTATGGTATAAAGTGCAGAAGGTGAAGCAGAGAGAGAGAAAAATCAAAGCTCATGAAATAAAAGAAAGAAAATGTCTTCCCTTGAGAGTCAATATTCAATTATTTCTGGCTCTATGATATAAACATGTCTTTAAACAATATTTTAATAGTAACTACTGAATCACCTTTGGAACAACAACTTAAGTAAATAATAATATATTTTAACATCTCTGTGAACAATGTGGTATAATAACATGAATGAAATATCACATATAAAATTCAAGGCAAACTTGTTTCTGTATTTTAAAAAGATGGTTTTGGCCAACCTACAGTTGCAATTCCATAACAACTCTGAGTCTGTAATTAATGGAAAAGACAAGTCGAGAGAGGGAGATTAGCATCTGTGATTTGAAGGTCATTGAGTCACCAATGTCCTATGTCACTCTCACTATATTTTCTCCTTCTTCCTCTGCTTTCCCTTAATGCCCACAAGATCATCTAAAAGCAACAGGTTGCAATATTAGTCATTATATCATTTTGTTCTCATCTTGATTAGCCAAGACCCGCTGTTTCTTCTACCTGATTGAAGCTAGTGCTGATTGAGAAAAACAGGAAAACCTTCCTACACTTTTCTAGGAAAAAATAACACCAATTTCTTTATAAACATTTATATTAAAACATTATTTATATGAAGTATTTTTAAGATTAAACATAGTTGAGTATTTCCTCTGGGTTTCACAGTTTTAATCCTAAGTCAGGGATTTAGACTAGTGAAAGTTCTATCAAAGTAACTATTTAATTGGTCCAGATTTTTTTAGTTAGTAATAATGTTGCTGCTCTGTCTACTTTACCCAAAAATAAGCTGACCAAATATTTGGTCTGGTTGCGCTGTTTAAATTCTGCTTCTCTTTATGCTATCTCCATTAATTAAGGATTAGATTGACCTCATGATTATTTTTACTGAAAGGATCATGCTTAAATTACTGAAATGTGTTTGCTAAGTGGCTTGTAAAATTTTGCATATTTTCTCACAAAAAATTGTAGTTTAAAATACAGTGACATATCATATATCAGGTCACTAGACTTCTGCCAACATCAGATTTCCAAATCTACTGTAACCAAAAAAAGTGTCTAAGAATCACAAAACATTTGCTTGAATCCATGTACCTAATTCCCATCTTAAGCTTCATGATTTTTCAATAATAAGAAAGGAAAAACACAAACTTTTCCACTAGCATGCTAGAAACTGTAAACTAAAAGCAAAAAAAAAAAATGTGAGAAAGTCATAACAGAATAAGTTAAATGTCACAGCCAGAAATCAAAGAACAAAAACACAATATGAAGGTGTATATAGAGAGACTATCATGGGAGGCTGATGGAGATAACCTGGGGGCATCAAGATAATATTACATTATATTCAGTGACCTCTGATGGAATTAGTAGGGAAATCTATGCTTAAACTAATTCCTATACAAAGCATTCTATACTAAAAGCGATTGCTTTGGTGCTTGAAGGAGTAAGCTCTGGACTTCAATATTATAGATCACTGCTTCTCAAAATGTAACATGCATATAAGCCACCTTAGGATCTTTTGAAATTGTGGATTCTTGTTTAGTAGGCCAGGAGGTGTGGTCATGATTCTATGTTGCTAATAATCATCTCCTAGTTAATGCCACTAGAATTTTTTTTCTTTTTTCTTTTTTTTTCTTTTTGGCAAGGGTATGGAATGCATTTTCAATAAAATAAGATAAATGAGATGTTACTGTATTTGATCTCAAACATTTTCTTGAAAATCTGAAATAAAACCACACTACTCTTATAAGTTGGCAAGTTTATGTTAATACAATTCACTTTGGAAATAAGGAAATAGCATAATAATAAAAAATGTTTAAGATGTGAAACATGTAAGAGGGGAATAAATAATGGTGCATTATTCAATCCTTCAACCTTATATTAAGCATGCATGAGGGAATTTCATTAAAACCTGAACTTCATCAATACTGTGCAAAATTTGAGATGAGCTACATCTATATCATATTAAGTAATATTCAGTAGAATTCTGAATTCTCTTAATCTATATCATTTCATTCTTTTTACATCTGGAAAATAAGCAACACACAAGGCAAGTTTTTTTTTTTTAAGGGTATTCTGTTTTCATATTTCTATTTATGATGAAACACTGTGCTTTGTTCAATGGTAAAAAATCAAGACTGTTCTTTGAGTTTAAAAAATGCCCGGGCAATGATTTCCTGTTTCTGGACTTCAGACACATAAGTATGTGCATTAAAATATTCTATAAATTGAAGATGGAAGAAGTTAAACACAATATTTGAAGTTATGAATTCATAGCCTTTATAGGCTTCATATATTATATAAATTTTGACCCTGCCAAATTCCTTTATTCTGATACGCTGAGTTTACAAACTATTCAAGTCCAGTGACATTAATGTAAGACTTCCCTAACCTTGCCCTGTCTTCCATTATGAAATTGTGGTTGTAGATGTTTTTATTGCTTATTTGAACCTTTCTCACTTCCCTAAAAGCTTTTGCTAAGGGTGAGATTTCTGTGTTGTGCCAAACAATAATTTAACATCAAGTGATTAAAGTAAATTATCTACCATATTTGATATGGGGTGGAAGGGCCAGAGGCTATTGTCAATAATATTGATAAAAAAAGATATGACTTCAAGTGGTTTTCTAAAGAGTCAAGAGATATATGTATTTATGGTAAAATGTGAAAACCTTTATACTGGACAATAAAAAAAACAAGCTCATGATTTAAAATAATTTATAGATGATTCCCTCATTTACTATTACTTTGCAATTCCATCTTTCATTTAAAAAACTAGGGCAGTATAGACAGCAACTGTATAAACTCATTGCCTGTAAATATCCTCTAATTCTGTTTTTCCCGTTTGGCTATGGAAAATAATATTACATGTACCAAATAGGTTTTGTGGAGCTTGAAATAAAGCATAATCTAGGTTAATCAATAAAATATAAATGATTACTTAGTAATTATTTCTTGTTTATTAAAATGAAAAAAATTCAAGACCCAACAAAACAGCTAAACATTTAAACGATAAGTTATTTAGTGAGAGTATGTATGTCCAAAAGGATTTTCTGGGAAAAAAAACAGTTAATTGATAACAATGTGAGTGCAAATTTGTCTCTTTCAAAACTTTAAAGCATATTGTTCAAAGTTTTAGCTTGTGTGCATGATATAAATTCCATACATTGTTTTCTCAGTGACAATAAAAAGCACAGTTTATTAAAAACTGAAGTAAAAATTAAAATGACTTTCTAAAAAATTGGTCACAGTTTTGTCATTGGTATATGAAGGTTGTTCCAGGGGCCCATCCAAAGCTCTTCATCATCCGACTGTGTGTGGTCACTATGAAATTCCAAAGCCTCCTTGATGTTCTGACTGTCAATCATGGACTCCTGTTCAACTGTGCTTTTCAGCCTGTTCCCCAGTGGCTTCACCGCCGTATTGTCAGTCCCCACAGGGCAAGGGGCAAATGTAACCAGAGTTGGTCTTGCATTTATTTTCTCAGCAGAAAATGGCCCCTTTGATAATGTGTTGAGAGGCACATTTTCCTCATGTGTCACTGCCAATTTGCCTAGTTTCTTAAAGTGCCTTCCCAATCGAACAGGGGAAGCAACTTTTAAGTTGTCTGTGAGGCAGGCACGGCGGGTTCTCACCACAGAACCATTCTGTGCAATATATATATTGCCATTGATATTACTGTGGATACTGGAATGGTGAAGACGGTTTCTCTGACATTCAGGAGCACTGTCTTCTCCAGTTGAGCTGCTTTCATACTCTCGATCAACAACTAACTTGATCATTCTTTTTCTTGCCCACTGACAAAATAAGAAAAATATGAGTTACTCTCAAATAAATTAAAAAGACAAAGATTACACTGCCTGTGAAATCCAAAACAATGACATTCGGAAAGCTATCAAAGGTAAATCACTCAAGAGAGATAGAAGGGAAGCAAGTCTTTATTAACATACATTTCTTTTCGCCAATTCTTTATTGGCATTAGAGCTTATGAATGTTTGAAAAATGTATTGCAGAGTTGGAAAGCAGACATTTCAGGAAACACATATATTCTTTTAGATCAAATTACTGATCCATATGGGAAAAAAATGTATATTTTTATTTAAGGATCTGATCCACTATTTGACAGCTGCTATATTATTCTGGAAAGTTAAATTGAAAGGAATGAACAGCTTTAGTACATTCTGTTCATATTAATGCTTCTGTTCCCAGTATTATAAAAATATTTTGAAACCACATGATTCTAATTAATTTTTAATGTATTCTCTACTTGGCCAAAACTTTTGAGTAATTTAATGCATTTATTTCCTTGAAGTATCCTGATTTTCTGGGTTGTCCCATTTAGATATGTTTTATGTTATGTTTTTGTTTATTTTACTTTTATATTTTTCTTTTGTAGTTGGCATATAGAAAACCAACTGGGAAATCATCATATTGGAGTATTTTAGGGGCATGCTATCATAGATAGTAACAAGCTTATTTATACAGTAAGACCTCTGCAGAGCACATTTAGATATATTAACTTACTTAAAAGAAAATATCTTCTCAGCCTGCATAATTTACCTAGTAAAACACAAAACTGAGAGCTAATTTTACTAAACTTTCCTTTTGTAAGCAACTGGAACTTAATGGACATTTTCACAAATTAATTTGAAGCTCACCAATCAACATTAGAAATAGCAAGAAGCAAGGGTCAAGCAATACTGTGTTTTTCTCAAAATAGTATTGAATTTTTGGAATATGTGAACTATCAGCATGTTGCATGCATTGTGATTTTCAGATCTGTCTTTCAAAATTATTTTTAGTTACCTAGAAAAAATTTTATAACTATTACATTTACTTTTAAATCCACTGTAAGTCAGAATAACAACAGAAAATAAGCTATAATAACTTTTAATTGAAAAATATTATTTCACTTAACTCCTAGTGTTTGAAGTTGCAGATACAAACTTATTTAAATGTGTTCATGATGCTTTTTATAATATCTTTGCCAGAGGAAGTGTAAATATATCCAAAAGTAGACTGTTAAAGATATAATTTATTGTAGATTGTCTTAGTATTTATTTTGAAAGATGATATAAAAAATATATAATATATATATGCCATCCATTCTAATAGAATGTCACTGATAATACATAATGCCACATTGCATCAACAAAAATCCCACCAGTAAATGTTAAATATTGATTAGCTGATTGCTTGTGTTCTGATTTACTAATATAGGAAGGCCTAGTCAGTTTTACTGTAATATATTCTAATATACAAATCAATTTGGACAGCATATATATTCACTTTTCTGGCATGCTTCTGATCACAAGTCATATCAAAATCATGATCAATTTCCTCCCTTTCAAGTGTCACTTTAGAGAACACACAGAAGGCACTGCACACGAGAGCACTCATCACAGCAAAACTCCCACCTACTGTGATCTCTTTTAAAGTGCTGTGTTGTAACCTTCAGAGTTTGCTCCTGGCGACTTTTTTAGGTTTGCATTCTTGCTTCTGTCATACGCTGGCACCTGATAGCCCCAAGGACCTCCAGACTGACTTTCGCTACTACTGCTAGTACCCGATTCTGATTCCTCCTCACTTTCCACACCTCCTTCCACTGAAGCTGATTCTGCACTGCCCTCTTCAGGGACATCTTGAGCTTCAAGGTCTGTAATTTCTTCCACAGGCGCCAGTCCACTTTCTTCTTCTGAGAGTTCTTCCTCTTCCACCTTAGGCTCTTTCTGTTCTTCTTGTGGCTCCTCCTTCCTACGCTTGACTTCCTTGACCTCCTCAACAACGGGCCTTCTTCTTGCAAGCACAATGTTTTTCCTTGCTTTTTCCCCTTCTGACTCTGTGGATTCAGATTCTTCTGATTCGGGGGTAGAACTCTCCTCCTCAGAGGGTGTCTCTGACTCAGATCCCTCTTCTGTCGTCTCAGACCCACTGAACTCAGATTCTTCTTCACTGTATTCAGTGTAGTCGCTGGAAGATTCCTCCTCTGATTCTACAGTGCTTTCTGTTGCTTCCTCTTGGTCCAGAGTGAGTTTCAAATAATCTTTATCTTCTTCTTCAAGGCGTCTCTGCCACTCTTCCCCCTCAACGTCAACGATGCCTCTTTTATCAGCTAACCCTCTAACTTTCTTAAAAATCATGGGGAATATCCTGGCTCTCTTCCATGTTGTGTATGTAGGTTCAGCTGCTGGTGGCTTTTCGATAGTTACGACTACTTCTTCCTCCTCGCTAGGCTCTCTAATTTCAACTTTGGGTTTTTTAATTTTCTTTGGCTCTTCCTGAAAATTGTGAAAATGCAATTGAAGTGTCAGCTTGGGGATAGCTGTGATAGGACCTTGTCCCACGTAAATTACGCAGGAAGGAATCTGCGGGTGATAGCTTCATGCATGTTATATAGCGGGCTTAAGAAAACAATCAAAAAATTTCTACTGCATGTAGACAGGAAGCGATTAGGAGAAAGTATTTTATTTTGGCTCATACTTTACAATACCCAAATCTATTAATTTTCTTTTTTTCTTAAATTAAAGTTTATTTTGCATCTTAGATCAAATTAAAAAGAATTATTGCCTCTTCTTCTATCTCTAGTTTTTGGTTAATAGCTTTCTGTATTCTCTTAAAACTCTAAGAATTTTAAATAATCATGAAAAAATGACAATTTATCTCATTTTATGAGAAATCTATTTTATTAAATTTTGTTCGTTAAGGCCACAGTGACATTTATTTGTTCTTATTGCATAAATTTGCAAAATAAATAGTAAAGTCAAAGTATAATAATTTTATAGAAATGACTCATGCTAATTTAAACAAACTATATAATTCATTGAAAATTATTAGTGGAAATAATTTAGTTTTCTCTGATAATTGAAAGATGGAGGCTATATTTTTTCATGACATTTAGTTTTGCTAGATAATGGGGAAACACAAGTAACTATCGTATTGCAGAACTTTAAAATCTATTTGATTATAATATTTTTAAGGAGCAAGATTTCAAATTTTAGAAAACGGTTTTTAAATTTTTATTGTAACAAATGTTTTCAAATGTTTAACATTTTATGGAAGAAAAAAATTAAATTAGCAAGAATTAATTTTCCTCCAAAGACAAGGCAATGAAGCAGTCAGCACCGTTAAATTTCTATGGAAAACAAGTACTGAATGAATGGAATTTCTGAAAAGTGAAATGTTCTATGGTTGCTAGTCATGTAGGGTTAAACAATATTTTTCTTGGAATATTATCTTACATAATAAAATTGCTGTAATTACCTCTTCCTCCTCATATTCTTCCTCAGCTTCACCAACCATCTCACCATATTCCTCCTGTCCAGCTGGCGGTAACAATCGCCGGCGACTCCCATATTGAGGCATTTCATACCTGTAATAGAAACTTAACAGCTTTAAACAGTTTGCCATGAGATTTCTGCAGAATCTACCATGAATGATCTGTTTTCTTCTTTTGCTTCCACCATTCAATTGACAGATATTTATACAGCACCTATTACGCTCTTTGTAAATTAGTTACAAAACTATAGAGTAAGAACTACTACCTGATGACCAATGATTTTTGCCATAATGGTATCCTGGAATAACAATAAAGAGAGTTGAGTTATTTCAGATATTAGTTTTTAGAGAAACTAGAATGAGGAAAAAGCCATATTGTGTCTTAACTAGCTGAGTAATTCAGTACACAAAATAGATATTTTGGAAAAGTGTAATGGCTCATTCAGAACATAACATCTGTATATTAATAGCAATAGGTTGCTTCAAACACGGTCTGTCGTGGTCTTCACATTTTTCTTCAGGATTTTTTTGAAAGTAGCAAATTTCTATGTGTATAAGTGACTTTTGAGATACTTATCACTGGATTCTAAGATATGTTTTCTGCTTCTTAACTGTTTTTGGGCAAAATTTTAAACTGACTGATTAGATAAAACATTAACATCTCATATGAAAGAAATGGTGAATTCAGGAATTGAGCAAATATGTTTGACATCTATTTCCCATCTAAATAACTGAATAATTTTACCACATTTCTAGAATTGCAATCAATGTCAATGTAAAATATCAGTATGGAACTCAATATAGAAAATGGTTAAAACTTGGCTAAAATTAAAGCTAGATATACTACTAATTTTCATATATTAGTGAGAACAACATGACATTAAAAACAAATTCTAGTAATAATCATTTAATAACAGTAAAATATGAATCTGAATAAAGAAATCTGAAGATGTACCCATGCTCATAACTGTAATAATCTTGTCCATATTCCTGGCCAGGATCAATTCCAGACTCCATGGATAATTCCTATTGTTCAAAAAGAAAAACTGCATTTGAAAACAAATTATTGTCACGTTTCAGCTCAAAGTCAGATTTCCACACCTAGAATTCGATGACTCTCAAAACACTCCTGCCAAAATTACTTTAAATACAAGTGTTAGTTAAAGCAATTAAAATAATGCTATTTAAAAGTGTTAAACATATTCATTTTTTTTTTTCTGGCTGTAACTATTTTATATAAAATAAGGTTATGTTATTTGACCTGAAGGGGAAAAGAGTAATTTTTTTCTAATAGCAAATCTGTTAAAACTTGCAGATGATCATTTGTTTTTGGATGTCAGTTGATATTTAACTCAATTTTAACTTAAATTATTAAGTGATATTAGCCTTGAAGAAAATTATAACACTAATTCTACAGCATTTGTTCATCTTTCCACTCAGTTTTCTAGTATGCAGTATTCTATTCATTAAAACTGTTCTGATAAACATCATCTGATAACAAGAATTTGAGTTAATGTGTAATGTTTCCCAAGGATGTTATACTTTAAAACATACTGCTAATTCTAAATTTAAGATTTGTAAAGAAAAAAAAGAATTTGTTAGAATAGAGGCCCTTTAATATTTCCATTTCTAAACTCTAAACATACTAATTTTTGCCAAACTCTACTCTTATAAAAAGGTGTTTTTCTTGAGACACACTTGCAAAGACAGTTTCTGATACCTATCAAATACAATATCCCTACATTTTCCCTTTTAAATTCTACTTTAACATGTTAAGCAATTTAAGTGGCAAAGATTAAGCAAATTAATTTTGCAATGGAATGAGAGAAGAGAGGAAGAAAATTACAGGTACTCACAGGAAAATAGATTAGCACATATTTCTATGATCTGTTATTTATAAAATTTTAATTGTGTTGATCCAGTAATAGCAATGAGTCAGGAAAAAGTGCCCTTCTCTGAGGGAATAACTATGTCATTTACAAAGTGTGGAAATTTACAGCCTGCATGACGGATATGGACAAGGATCCTCGGTTGTGCTTGGTGTGACCAACATCATTTTTAAAAACTGAATTCATTACTAATAATTCCTAATCAGAAAATGACACCAAAAATGTGGATGTTGGTTTCTCTTGAAAAATAAAAAGATGGCAACACTAGGATCATATTTTTACATTCCAAGAATCTAGTTGGCCAGACTAATTTTTCAGCAAGCATGTTCTCTCCTGTTTATGACAGTATCCCCTACTATACTTGTCTATATCTTTACCCTAGTTGCTGTGAAATCTGCCATCTGCTATTGCTTTGTGTCTAATAAACTCCATTCACTTACATTACTACCCTAGATCCTATAGTTATTTACGTTTGCATTAGCTCTTCTATCTTAAAATTTTATAGTTTACAAATACTTTGTGAACTACTCTAAAGGAATCCAATTTTGATGTTAAAACTAGTACAGTTTATTCATTTTAAATGACTAACATTTTTTAAAAAAAACATGATGAACAATACTATGTATTTGCAGGGACACGGAACAACTAAAATACCCATATATGTCTGGAGAGATTATTAGTTGGTAAAACATTTTAGAGTATGTTTTGCAATAGTACTAAAGTTAAATATAATCATTTCTTCCTTCACAGAACTTAAATTTGTAAATACTCAACAGAAATATGTATATTTATGACAAACACGTTATTGACAACAGTCCCAAATTGGAAACAATGTAAAAATCCATGACATAAACATGCTGCTACAGCACACAGCAGTGTAAGTTGCTCTCCCAAACAGAATGTTGAGCAATTCAGGTCAGGTACCAATGAAAGATATTATATCACTGTATTTATATAAACTACAAGAAGAGATGAAAGGATATGTTACATGCCAGGCCAGTGGTCGGGGAAGGAGAACTGATATCTAGGTGTTGACATACAGGAGCATACAGGCATGCTGAATTTGTAAAAATTCATCTAGGTATACAGTATAGTTTGTACTTTTTCATGGGCGTACATTTTATTTTAACAAAAATATGTTTATTATTGGAAGGTTGAAGTGGGGAAAGGAATGAGGTTAAGAAAGTCCTGGAAGAAACTGGACAAAGTTAAAGTCTAAATTTAAGTTATTTCAAACGAAGTCCTTTATAAAAACATGTTTCCTATTGGTAAATTAAGAATTTCAAGGCATGTAAAACCCAGTGTAATGATACTGGTTAAAATGAAGCAAATAGGTTTCATAACTAATATTTTTAAACTGCTTGACCAAAGCATATTTAATTAAATACATACAGATACTGAGAAAATAACTTCGGACAGTTCGAAGTCGACTTTTAACAACATTTAGTAATAGTAAGGAAGACAAAATAAAAATTTCAAGTAAATATTTATGAAGACATAATGCAGCTGAGTGGATTTAGGACTTAGAAGTCAGAATCAAAGAATTTTCTTTACATGAATATGTTTTTGTTTTCATTAAGGGAAAATAACGCTCAGCTCTTGCTAAAGACAATGCAGATCTGGCATCAGCTGCTTTAAAAATGGAATAAGAGTCCAGGGGCAGTGGCTCACGCCTGTGATCCCAGCACTTTGGGATGCTGAGGTGGATGAATCACGAGGTCTGGAGATAGAGAGAGACCACCCTGGTCAACATGGTAAAACTGTGTCTACTAAAATACAAAAAATAAATAAATAAGTAAATAAAAATTGGCCGGGTGTGGTGGCACACGCCTGTAGTCCCAGCTACCCAGGAGGCTGAGGCAGTGGAATTGCTTGAATCCGGGAGGTGGAGGTTGCAGTGAATTGAGATCATGCCACTGCACTCCAGCCTGGCGACAAAATGAGTCTCCGTCAAAAAAAAAAAAAAAAAGAAAAGAAAGAAAAAATGTAATAAGAAGGATAGAAGGGAGGAGATAAGAACCCAGGAAACTCAGCAAGATAGCCCTTTATTCAATCAGACACTCTGTAGTTTTGAGTTGAGTAAAGAGGGATAGGAACTAGCAGAAGGAAATAATCAAAACCTTCAAAAAAAAAAATTGAGAAAGGATATGGTGACCAGTCAGATCCCTGAGTCAGCCTTAACCAGAGTCAACAATGGAATGGTGGCCCCTTTTGCTGTTCCTCACAGTCCCGGTTGACTATAACAACCCCTTACTTGCTGAAATCTAGATTTTAGAAAAGTATGCAAAGTAACATACTAAAAAGTGATTATGGGGGTAGATCAAACGTTTAATGTGATTTTTTAATTTCATTTTTTCTGTCCACACAGGGAAGACATAGAATTAACTTAGTATTTGTGATAAACATTTATGCTGATGCAAATGAAAAATAACAACAATAATTATCATTTCCTGGATTTCTTCCTGTCACATTCCAATTATTGAGCTAGGAAGTTTTTATAGAAGATGAAATTTATGTTTGGCAGATGTATTTCTTGATTAAGGTCTTGTATAAAGTAATTGGAGTTTGGATTTCAATCCTGAGTTTTCTAATTCAACATTTAATGGAGCCCTCTCCATGGAAATTTTTGCTAAAACACTATAAAAGCTTAATATTTCTGCCCCCTCAACCTCCAGATTTTGGGGAGTAGATTTTAACCAAGAAATGCCTCTCTTTAACAAAAACAGAATTCTGTATTCAAGGAAAAGGAATAGAATTTTTGTAAGTGGAGCTTACAAAATAATAAATTTGCCAAAAAAATGAAAAGTAGGATGACTGTATTTATTTTTATTTTTAAATCATGTATATAAACATAAATAACAATAATATTTATTCAACTAAATATCTTTTTCACATTACAGAAGAAAATGTCATAGGCAATTTGTAATATATATGTGTCCAAAAGCAGTATTTTGAATCACATACAATGGTGTTTCAGTACAGATATCAGCATTCTCTCTTTAAACATTGTATAATCTAAATCTGATGTCAGGAATAGATAGATGAATCCAGACTGATTAAGACAATTAACTACTGATCAGGTTCATTAATTGCTTCATTCAGTGAACGACTTGTATTTATTAGGAAAAATGGCCTTATTTTTCTAAACCTCAGAGAATGAAAATGTGGAAGTTGAGCTACCAACAACTTGAGCAGGTGATTTTTGGGTTTCTTTTTTTTTTTTTTTTCTCTTCCTTGTAAAATTATGCCACATTGGCAGATACTCATTCTGCCTACATGAATTATTAATACAATGGATCTTAAAGTCACAGTGAAGACTCAGTGAGGTTGTAAAGAAAATCAAAATTGATACCTCTGGTTTAAGAAGAGAGGGTCTCAGCAGTTGCTGTTGCTGTCAAAGGAAATTAAAATAGAAAGAGATTTAGAAAATAATTCAGATGGAAAAGATAGATCATGATTGAGAAGAGAGGAAAGAAAGGCGACAGTTTCAAATGTGTTACCTTGGGATTATGGTTCATTATTCATGTGTTAGCTACCAAAAGCATTAAATATTTTGACTAATTTTTATAGTGCAACAGAAAATAATAATTCCTTTGTTTTAATTTCATCACTCTTTTAGTTAATAACAAATTTAATAGCCTTAATAAACAGGAATCTATAAAGATTTATTTTTTGTTAAGCTCACAGTACAAAGAGTTATGTTTCTAAAAGTGCTTTGTGTCATATAATCACTTTTATCAAGTTTAACCTTGTTTTAAGTTGCCCTTCTTTTTTTCCTTCCCAATCACATTAAATATGATCAGTTTCATTGGGAAGAAGAGTAGAACACACAAAAAAATGATAAAGTTGTAATGTATCATCATCATATTTAAGACATGCTCTCCATTCCTTCTTACCAAAGTGTGGATTTCTTGCATTACAACATTACGTGTGTTTTCAGAATGATTATGAAGGTCATTCATTATCAGATTTGGTAGGAATTGCTTCCTGCCTCTTCCTTCTTTCACTTGTATTTATTTAAAGGTAATACAGTCACCATTGATCTGTTTCATGATAATTAAATGATGACTAAATTCAGATAGGAACAAGATACACAATTCAAATTTTGGGGTTAGTAACTCTTTGGAGGGAAAACAGCATATCTTAAAATAAATATTGGAAAAGTGGGTAGCGAGATTCTGGGAGGTAATTCCATCATTGCACCCACTGTTTAAACTGGCTAGTAGAACAACTATTTGACTGAAGGGATATCTCTTTTTATAATATAGCTGTTGGTGAGTTATTTATTTTACTCATGATTAATTCTAAACTATAATCCAATTAGGTCATATAAATAGGACATACACTTCTCTTGATTGAGAAGCTGTATGCTAAATCAAACTATGCTCACAGTGACTTCATGGCTAACATCACTTGCAGTACAGCTAGCCAAATACCTTTGGCTAGAATGCCCAGCAGGTTCTCTGTAAACAGAATAAAATTAACACAGTAGAAAACCCAAAGCGTTCTAACATTCTGATTATTTTAAAAATCTTTAGGATCTCAAGCTTTAACATAGTGATAGGATGGAGCCTTGGACTGGTAAAAAGATCAAAAGTTAACTAGTCCTAGTTTCTTTTTGAAGCAGAGTCTCACTTTGTCGCTCAGGCTGTAGTGCAGTGGCACGATCTTGGCTCACTGCAATCTCTACTTTCTGGGTTCAAGCGATTCTCCTGCCTCAGCCTCCTGAGTAGCTGGAACTACAGGCAGTAATCCTAGTTTCTAAATAAGATGTGTAGCCTTAGACAAATAAATCTGGGGAAATTTCAGAGTACTGAGTAATAGTAATGCAGAACAGAAGACATTTATCCTTAAAAAGATAAGCAAGCTGATCTTTAACCACTGAATAACTGATTTAAAACTTCAAAACAAGAAAGCAACATATATAAGAGAAAATAAATAACATAACATACTTCTAAGTTTTTGCTGAAATCAGAGAAAATAACCTATTTCAAAAGAATGCACATTGGTCCTGCCTATTACACAGGGATCTTCCTAGTACGCTCGATATGACAATATCACCATAAAGCCCTTACCTCTGATGCATAACCTCTCCTGCAAGGCAGAAACAAATAAATCAGTATTAAACATCTTAGATTTTCATATTAAATAAAATGATAGATAAGGGCTTTTAAAAAATCTGAGTAAAATTGAGAAGATAATTTCTACTAAACACTATCAAAGTGGGAAATATATTTTGTGGTATTATCAAAACAGGAAGACCATGGTTTCATGCCTGAATTACTAAAATAATGATCAACCTAGAGCCTAGTTCCATATGAACAAGAAAACATGCAAAATCTATTTTATTTCAATAGTGTATAATGACAAACTTAGACTCTATTATTATCAATTGGGATAAAAAATATTATACATGATCTCTGTTATACACAAGTCTTGATACATATACTAATCCTTAGGGGAAGAGATATGTTTCGTATATGAAGAATGTAATAAACACAGGATGAAAATTATCTCCATGACTTGAATATATTCTTTCAAATAATTGTATGATATGTTCTCTATGTTAATTTAATTTTAAAAATAATTAACACAAACTATTGACTGTCTTCTCAGGGTCAGTTATATTATTAGAAATTAAGTAAAAAGTTTTTAGAGGTTTAATAGCCAAATATTCAATATAACATAGAGCTTTATAGAGTTCACACATCATAATATGGTAACACATTTGACTATATTTGAGAGGGAAAAAAGAATATAGAGTTTTCAAAGTTAAATGTTACTAATAATGAAAATGCTCTGTTTGTTATTTATTAGGCAGTTAATCTAAAGTGTTAAACTGATGCTGTGGACCATGTTATATAGAATTAATAAGTGTAATGAAGATTTCTTACAAAGAGGCACATGCATAACTTTCTAAAGCCCAACAAAACACTCTCTGTAAAAAATTAAAAATTTTTTAAGGCCTTCACAAAGTAAGTCTACTTATCAGAAAGCATCTTATGTGGTTAATGCATTGTACATTGAAACTGGAAAAAGTAAATATACAATGCTTACTAAAGCTTCTCAATTTATTCTTTAAAATGGTGTTGTAGTGAATTTGCAGAGTGCTTATACAGTTCTGCCAATATTTATAAGACTGATAATGCTTCCAGAGCCTTTAGAAATTTAGACATTTTCAACTTTTACCAAATTTTTATTTTTAAGATATAATTCAAGTAGAGGAAGCTCATATTTAGGTTTTAATCATGACAACTGAGTTATATACCTTTTAAAATATCCAACCAATGCCAGGATTTATTTTTTTAGAATATTTCTTCTGACTCATTTTATTAGTAATGCTTTCCATCAATGTGGAAAATAAAATATAAATAGGTAAACTATACTATTCCCATTAACATTTTTATTGCCTTTTATTTGGTTATTTGTATTGCTTGCCTTAGCTCAAAGGCAGAAAGTTACTTGAAAGAGGTACATAACAGAACCACTATTTATCTGTGTGCTTTCAAAACATGACTATTGATACTTATACAGCCAGTTCATATAATAGTGATGCAACTGTTTATGCAATTTATAATCATTGTGTATTATTTTATATCATTTATATGTATCACTGTTTACTTTTAACAGTAAGGACAAACATATGGTCATCTTTCTTAAGTCTTTATTTAAAAGGTATCTAATTATTTCTTATGCATTAATTGGATTATACTAAATATAGAGAAAAAAGTGTTATTTTTCTAATGTCTGGTTGTCAGGTTGTAAGCAGTTAGATTTTGAGAGAAGGGTGAATATTTAGGCTTGTGTACTCATATAGAAAACATTATAACTGAATTTTATGCTTCATAAAAACATTAGGAACCTCCAAATACAATGTGTCAGAAAAAGACTGGATTAAACATGGGTATCTATGTTTCAATTAAGAAGTATAGAATAGGCCAGGTGCAGTGGCTCATGCCTGTAATCCCAGCACTTTGGGAGGCTGAGGTGGGCGGATCACGAGGTCAAGAGATCGAGACCATCCTGGCCAACATGGTGAAACCCCATCTCTACTAAAAATACAAAAAAATTAGCCAGGTGTGGTGGTGCATGCCTGTGGTCCCAGCTACTCGGGAGGCTGAGGCAGGAGAATTGCTTGAAACTGGAAAACGGAAGTTGCAGTGAGCCGGGATCACGCCACTGCACTCCAGCCTGGCGATAGAGTGAGACTGTCTCAAAAAAAAAAAAAAGAAATATAGAATAAAATGTTTTCAATTATGAAAACAGTAAAATGTTATCCAAAAATGCAATACAACAATTTAATAAGGCTTTAGGTACATATACAAAAATGTTTTTTAGATTTCCCATATTTCTTTTGTTCCTATTTATAGATTTTTTTAAATCAAGAAATTATAAATTTTACATTTGAAAAATGTTGGTAGATATTAGCTTAAAAAAGACACACTCACATTAAAGGCTTACACAATTGTGATTAATACCTTGTCAGAGTCCGCCAAATAGCACAAGTTCTCATGCATATGACCAGCTGCCAACAAAAACTCCAGCTGAAGTTTTTCAGTGAAAGAAAGAAAAAAATCATGTTCAAGAAGCCCAAGAAAGTCATTAGTCTTGATTTGGATGAAAAGAATTTGAAGGAGATGGGCTAATAAAAATAACCCAGATTTATAGATTGTTTTCTGTCCGATCTTGTTAGTTAGGAATGCTAGGTCAAATTATTGAAGAAATATAAAGTTGAAGAAAACCTCTGAATTGATGCATTGTTGGGCTCTCAACCTATATTCATATACTTCCAATAATAATTATTAGGTATGACTTTGCCTATATTTCAGAATTGTACCCTTCTCTGGGCAGACTTCTTCTATCTTCTAAAATGTGAAAACTCCAGAGTAAAACAAATACTTATATGAAACTTCCAGCAAATAAAACTTATTCCATGTGTTTCACGGGAAAATCAAAGTAATCAGTTGATGGTCACGTATTATACATTATATTCTAATATATATATATATATATATATATATATATATAATTTGAGCTAAACTCGATCTCATTAGTGTAGGTTTCCTTAGGGGGGTAGGGAGATAGTACGTAGCTTAAGTGATGCTGTTCAAATTTAACACTTGGAGCTCTAAGAACTATGACTACAACTACAGGAATTTCTTACCAGAGTATAAATTTTTATCTTTTTTGTTTAAAACAAAGAGCAGAAACCTCTGTTTAAAAAAAGGTGATTGATAGTTCACCAAATATAATTTCTCTTGATTTTTGTAGTTAAGCTTTTTATATTTCATTTATTTATTAAACTGGAGATAACTTTAAAAAGGAATCTTATGAAAAAATTTAAATGAAGGAGATGATTAATAATGGGAAGAAGCAAAATTAAACAGCACTTTAAACATCTGTTGGAACAATGAAATGCCTTACAAAAGTCAACAACTCAAGATTTATTTTCATTATAAAGAAGGGAAGGGAAAGCACAATGAGAAACAAATAAAATAAGATAGGAATTGAAAATGTATAAGATTTATCAAATCCATAAGCATACTAGTAAGATAAAAGCAAGCCAGAATAGAAGATGTTCTTATCAGAAAACAGATGACTACATGTTATAGCACCTGAGATTTATTTTGAAATACCTTATGTGTGTCATATCCTACATTCTAGGTACATTACGTTCCACTTTGGTAGTATTTCTTACCAAATACATAGGTTTCAAAAACAACCAGAACCTATATCACTTTTAACTTATTTGTAACAGTCTGCTTTTTTCTTGGAACATTCATATACAACTATGATCAAAAACTAAATGTAAAAGTTACTGAATCCACATTACAGACATGCCTTTGGTTTAAGCTGGGTACCTAACTTTCATGCCCACGTATTCCCACACAAAAAAAGAGATTAAAATTACTTACTTTTCAAATAAATGTAGAACAAATAATGCTACTTTGTAGTATAAAAATTAAGGTAAATCTATTACATGAGTTAGTAGTGATGAGGTTAATATCTTTTTAAATTAAAAATGAGAAAAAGCTGCATTTCACTGAATTTGGGATAAAAGAATAGAATCTTCTTTGACGTTCCGATTTGATGTTCAACTTGAAGACTATGATCAACAAAAGGTTTGCCCAACTAGAAGAGGAAAAGCAACATTACAGTGAAGTAGATTGACTATGAGATTGGTTTTCAGTTCCCTCGACAATATTGTTCAGATTCTCCTGGGTTTGTTTAGATGTGATTTCCGTATTTGTTATTTCTGAAGGGCTCGTAGTTTGAAGTTCTGAAACATTTGTGCGTCGATAGTTTTTTTCTATTTGGCTGTACATGTTAGCTACTGATTTTTCAAGTTCTGCTAAGTTTTTAACATGTCTGAGGATGCCTTTTGGTTCTGTCTGAGGGTCTGCTTTACACCCTGTTGTTGACAGCTGTGTCCTGGAGGACTTCACTTCCTCGGCAGGCGTCGTGTTGCTGGTGCATTTAATGCCCGTTACACAGACGCACTCTGTGGGCAGAAATGGAGCTGAAGGCGGCGGTGGAGGGACAGACGGAAATGGAGGTCGAAGAGGTGGAGTCTGGGGACCAGAGGAAGGAACAGAAGGTGGAAAAAGTGAAGGAGGAGGAAGCGGGATAGAAGGAGGACAAGAAAGAGAAAAAGGAGGAGTGCCAGGAGGAGGGGCAAAAGGGGCAGGGGCAGGAGGAGGGGGGGGGAGACAGGCCCACGAAGGGCAGATGTTTGGGGGATGGGAAAAGCTGTCCAAAATATTTCTTTCAGTTTCAACAGCTAACGTACACATAGGTGTCTCTCTCCTAGACAGTGAAGAATTGAAAACACAGGGCCTTGAAGGAGAACGTTCCAAGGAACACTCAGCAGAAGTGATGGCATGAGGCTCTGATTTGAGTTCCACAGTTCTTGAAACAGTCGGCAAAGTGGAGAATGAGAAGGGAGGCCTGGGAAAGCAAAACGAAGAGTCTGAAGCGAGAGATCTCAACTGTTCTGTTCCCTTTATGATCAGTGCTTCACCTCGCCTTATTTCCTCTTTCTCTGACAAATTGGCCTCTTCAGTTGTAAGCAATGGACTGCTGCTACCTCTTTTGATGGTACAGACCCCAGTGTTTCCATTTTCAGCTTTCTGCCTGGTGCCTCGCCACTGCTGCAGGTTTATGACCTCTGGTCTATCTGGAACTTTCCTCATCAGCCTCCTGGGCAAGCTGACGGACTCACTCCACAGCCTCTGAATCTTTGCTCTTGGGCCCCTCAGAGACTTACTCTTGGCTTGAATTCTGGGTAAAAATGGGTCTACAAAATCTGTTCTCAGTGAAATGTCTGGATTTGTTGACACTTGACTTATGTTTTCCTTATAAAGGGGATTATGGGCACTTAAGGCATCCTCATCGGATAGAAATGTGAATTTTCTTGCAGACTTCGCTTTGTTGTTGCTCTTAAGTGATCCGTCTACATGAGCTGACTTGTGAGCCTCAATAGTATTGGAAGAAAAGGGGATCACAGCTGCTTGATGCTTCCTGTCTTCTGAGACTGAGTTACTTCCCCTGCTTTGTTGAAAATGGTAGAGAAGGAAAAGACTTGAAAGAAAAGAAGATAATGAAATGTAAGGAAACAAGTTGTGACACAGCTTTCATGAGAAAGATGTTTTTATGGCTCTCATTACTATTAAATACTTAAAAACATAAAAGGCCGAACAATACTAACCTACTAAAGCAACACATTATTTTAAGAAGTCCCTGGTCTCAGAAACTCAGGGCAGAAAAATCTTAGAGTAGTGAATAGAATGAGAAATGTAAACGAAAAAAAAGTACTAATCTCTAAATTATTTTGGAGGAGTATTTTTTGTTTTTTCAGTTAGCGTGATACCGCAAAGCATCCATGTCCACATATAACAGTTCCCTTATGCGCAAATCAGTTCTTCCCTTTGCAGAACACCATCGGCGCTACCGACTTTGTAGGTTTTCCTGGCCTGGGGACGCTCAGGGCTGCCTGTTATGCACAGAAGATCCTCAGCTGTATCTGATTCATTCCCTGTCCCTCATCTCTCATCTCACTATTTCTGTCCCGAGCCCAAAGTAATCTCCTCTCTCAGCCAACATTTGGGATATCCTATTCTCCAAATTAAGAGACTTGAAGTTACCAAGGACAGGTGGGAGTTTGTCGCACAGAGTTCAAAAATCACAACTGAGAAATTGAATGTATGCTAGAATCACGGCAGAGTTTTTCTTTTGTATAAATTTTGTGCTTGATTAGTTTTAAAATCTTATAATACCAAGGAGAAAAATTTGTTTTTAATAGCAATCAGAAAAGGTGTTGTTAGTAATTCCTTAGACTGATCTGGATCATATTTTAAATTAAGACTCACCTTAACAAAAAGACTGATGCTAAAAAAAAAAACATTGCTTTGATATCACTAAAAGAAAGACTTACTCATACATGAAAACTGAATCATAGGTAGCTGTGAGTCATAAATAAAGTTGAATACATCAAAGATCACAAATTAAATGGCTCTAAGGAAAGCATCTGGACCCTTCTCCCAGAAATGTTGGCTGATAGGTGGTTCTAAATAGTCTCTCAGTAGGTTTTATTCTCAGCCAAAACAGAGTAACATTTATTTTAGTTACTGTTCAATATTTACCCACTTAGCAAGAATGAAATACAAAAGAAATATTCTGAATAGAAATTAAGTAGGCATATTGTAAACTTAGGGTGATAAGTTGAGCAATAAAATAATAAAGCCAAAGTTGTTAATGTGTCATTTGGCAAAGATAGATACGAACTGTAAGAAACAATTCACACATGGTAGACCTGGATCGTCAAGCCTACTTGAACAACTCAGAAAATGCAGACAATGTGGACTAAATAGAGAGCAATTTTACTCTTCAGAATCTTGAAAGCTATTTTTCAAGTATGGCAAGAACTGGGCTTGATACTATATACTGGTTGTTTTTGTATACATTTGTTCTTGGTTTGATTTCTCTTGGAAAAGCACCCAATGGATATAACAATATCACATCACTTTGAAAGAAATCTATAAATAGGTTTCCATTTATAGATTTATAAATCATCTTAAGTTCTTAAAATTTAAGAATTTTTTAAAACTAATTTAAAAAATTTAAAAGCAAGGAGAATTTTGAAACTCCTTTCTGTAGGCACAGGTACTATGACAGAAAACACGTTTTAAGCTCATGCCATCAAGAGAAAATTGGGTATGAAAGACAAAACTTGCAAAAGATGAAGATCACTGTGTTTACAGTACGACAGTATTTGAATCTATTCTATTGTATCTACTTTTCTAATGCTCTTCTATTAGAGTGATACTATTTACTTACTTATGCCTATGTATCCACAGGTGAGAAACAGAAAACATGTGATAGAAAAAAAAGAAGTTTTAACTATAGTTAATTTAAGACAATTCTGAAAATATGAGCAGGAGCTTGCTTTAAACATTTAGTACATATATCAAAAAAATGCATGTCTTTATATTTTGTGATTATTCATAAGCAGGACATTTAATCTTAGATGAAATTAAATGACATTTATTTGAATGTGCTTTCACAGAAAATTATGTCTAATAGTCTATTTACTACATACACATAGATAAAATTTACTTCTATTAAACCTGGATGATGCCAATCCTAAAACAAAAATTGTAAATGAGAATCTAAGAATTACTTCTGTGTCATAACTCTGTAAAACTGGTTAATGCACACTGACTTATTAAGTTGCAAATTTACTTTCTAGTAAATATACAACTACTATGATGACAATTACTTTGTAACTGTCGAATTGACATGAAGTTATTACTTTGTGAAGAAGTTTTTTCTTCCGAAATGACCTTTGATTTTGTTTTTAAAATAAATAATTGATTATAATTCATTTGAACCTAGTTCATTTTCTAGTAACTTATGCTTAGAATTCCTGTAAAGAGTTCTTGAATAGCTAGGTTAAACATTTCCTAAAGATAAGATAATTACATATGTAGAAATTAAACTATTTCAATGAATAAATATATTACAATTGCAAAATCTACTGAGTCTACTACAATTGTTCAAGTAAAAATAGTCTTAGGTGTTGCTATTTGAGAACTACTACCATCAAACTATATTGATTCCATATGATTTTACAGTATACCTGTTTTTATTAATTTAATTCATTAATTTCCTTCATAAACACATTTAACTTTATACAGAATTCTATTTTAGTTTCTAAAGATCTTTGCTTGAGTGAGGTCATTAATGAAACAGCATCAAATCATATTGGCTCAATTCCTACATTCACCAGTAATTACAAAAGAAACAATTTCAACTTATGAAAAAAGAAAAAGTATATATAGAGAGCATGAACACTGTATTATGTTATTTTGGAAACAGAATGTCATGCTTTCACCTATTTTAAATTTAGTTTCTGTGTTAAAATAATAGCATTAAAATCAATTTTAGCATCAATAAGACTATCCTAAACATAACCTTGTATACATTATTAATACGGTAAGTAACATGAATACATTTGTTTAAAATCAGTTTTTCTATTACCAGCTCAATTTCACGATTTTTGAGGCTTGTTTTATTTCTACTAGTAACTGCTACATATGTCACCTGTTATAGTCCTTTTAGTCTTCCAAATTCCAGTTAATAAAAGATTTTCTGGATTTAATTGTCATACGCAAAACTGTATAATATTCTTGGTTGTTTTACATATCATGTCCAAAAGTAGTTATTCTTGAATTTTTAAAATACTGACAAACTGAACATCACCATAAGGAATTCAATTATGAGGGATTCTCATCATTATACAAGCAGCTGTGACATCCTTTAACAGTTACTAGTGTCTTTCAAAAATGTATGATTTTTAAATTGACCACAAATTTCAAATCATGCAGGAGAAATATTCAGTAGTCACAGCAATCTGAGAATAATATAGTGAAAAAAGCATTTTCTAAGTAGTTGGGAATTAAATATACAAATTCTTTCATTGAGATTTTAAGTTCTATATCTTATAATGTCCTAAAAGTAGTATCTTAGAAAAGTATGATTTTAAACCCTAGAATTTGGTTTTGATTACCAAATAGTGGTTGGTTTGGATATCTAATCAGGATTACTACTTTATGATTGTGCTTTATTTCTCTCATCGCCTACACAAAAATATATTTTTTCAGAATGTATTTATACATATATATACTTACACATTATATATATGTGAAAATGCATGACCCTGAGGATTGAGATGTTAAATATTATACTCAAGCTATAAATCTGCAATTGTCTCCCAAAGTTGAATTCTGCTTTTCTCTTAGCTTTCCTTAATTTCTTGTTTGGTTTTGGCTATTATTTTCAATTTAACTTTTCTTAGGTCCTCAACAAATTTTCTCACTCAAATAATAGAATAGAATAGTCCATGTAGGCATTTCCACATCCAGTTGAAATTAAATACTCACCACACAGCATTCAGTAAAACCCAGCTACTTCTCAGAGTTCCTGAAAGGTCTACTTACATTGAGCTGTCTCCGAGTTCTTCGTAGAGATGCGCACCTGGCGGAGCTGGCGGGGGCGGGGGCGCTGCCATTGGTGCCGGGGCCGGCGCTGCTGGTTTAGCCGCGGGTAATGCGGCCTGAATTCGTGCGGTCTTTGTGCACTCAGCTTGACGTCTTGAGTAAAGTAAGGATGTCTTGTAAAACTCATTTCAGAAATCATATGCTCATCAATAAGCTACCTTTTAATAATGGAGTCCAATTATCAGGGGAACCCACTGCAATTATTTTACAAGAACATTTGACTTTATAAACAGATACATTTACAAAAGCATCCGCAGACGGTATCATTTGCTTATAATCCCCACTTTGATCTTGAAAATAGTTATCCCTTGAATAAGGGGTAGAATTCAGTAGAAATATTTGCAAGTTAAATTAAATGATAATATGAAAGAGAGAGAGCAAAATATTTATTAAAGTGTGATGGATAATTGGTAGTCGTTTAATGACTCTCATAAGATGGGGCATATTAAATTATTTTTCTTCATTACTTGTCTTTTTTAAGTTATTTTATTTGAAAAAGATTTGAAAGATTTTTGACGTTTTTTTAACAGAGGCTGTCCCCACATGTACAAGGGAAATTTGGTTAGCTTTTATATCCTTTAAGATTCCTAGGAATGCCTGTGATTCTCATGTTATAGCTACACTACTGTTTTTGGATTTCTTGGACACTGATTAATATCTTACTCAAATCCAAGAAGTTACAGGAGGGAAGCTATAGGCAAACTGTCTTTTTTACATTTACACAAGTTATGTCTAATTGTCTAAAATCAGCTCAATTCTCTATATATCTAACTGAAAAATAATCTATTACAAATGCAAAACAGGAATAATCCGTGGTTCTGGGCAGGCTGACTTGATTGACTGATAAAATCTCGGGATTCTCTTTTCCTATTACATCAACAGGATGTGCAAAATATTAATTATACTTACACTTTAAACCTGTTTTGGAAAGCAATGAGTAAGAAAAACAGAAAGTTACATTAGAAATACTGCATTCATAATATTTGAACATCTGATTTATTCTAAAGCACGAATTATTCATAGGTTAAATTCATAATGACACAGTTAATGACAGAATAAGAAAACTAAGTATATCAGTTTGAAAGATGAAATGGTATTATTACTGTTAGAGTCATTCAAGCCATTAAAATATCCTTACAGAAAAATAAAGAAATGGACCTACATGGAATAAGAAAAACTGGATTAAAATGTAAATATGAGAATTTCAACTCTAGTAGAAAAACAGATTATTAAAGATGACATGATCTTTATAATTGGCTTCTAGGTTTATCCTGCTTGACGAATATTACAGGAAAGGAGTGAGGTAGCAAGCCCTGGTTATACTCTTGGCCGCATTTGAAGCTAAATCTACAACTGGAAGGTCCCACTCTTGGGTAATAAGTTCATGACACTTTTTTCATATTTGCTTTTTAGTTTCCATTCATAGCAAACTTCAAAGGCACATCATTATATACAAGAATAGCTATTCATTCTTATTTGAAAGCAAATATAAAAATATAAATGTTAGGTCTTTAAATATTAGAATTTTACTTTGCTATATGAGCAGAGAAAAACTCATTTTGTTTAATTCTGTTAATCTATAAAAAGCAGTAACTAAAATAAATTCATAGGGTATTAAGCTGCTTATCATACTGAAGGAGAATTAAATAATGCATCTATAACTCCTTTAAATATTAAACATCTCAAGTTTTTGTTACATTTCAGACTACTGAGTATTATATCCAGGGTGCTTCAGTTTTAATCATTGCATAGTGTGCCAAATATAAGAATTTTTCTCACTGATTTTATTGCTAGCAGGATATAATAAAGCTCCTTTGGAAAAAAAATAGTTAAGTGGACAAGGATAACTGGTAATATGGAATGGATTTTAATATGAGAATTAATAACAGGTTGATGGCTTAATAATTTAACACAATTTGTATTAAGTCTGTTCATCAGCTTTAGATTTAGCATATCAATTGATTTGTTAAGGATACATTATGCTCCAGTATATCAACCCTAATGCTATATTTGCAACTTCACATTGCTTTGGTGGTAAAAAATATTTCTGTATTTTCAGGTTGGAATTACTTGCAAAAAGTAATGACCTGCTTGAAAAATATTAAAGGAATGGAGTTATGCAGCAAGCCCTGGTTTTACTCTTGGCCTCACTTTGAAACTGAAGCTACAATTGGAAGGTCCACTTCTGGGTAATAAATTCATGATACTTTTTTTTCATATTTGCTTTTTAGTTTCCACTCATAGCAAAGTTCATGCAGAGCATATTTGTGGATTTTCAGGTTGGAATTACCTTACCTTATTGAATTCACAAGAAAATTTTCAGTGTTTGAGAACAGAGATGACAGTTTAAGAATACATAAGGACTATTAGCTGGGTGTGGCGTGTTATGCCAGTAATCCCAGCACTTTGGGAGGTTGAGGTGGGTGGATCACGAGGGTCAGGAGTTCGAGACTAGCTTGACCAAGATGGTGAAACCCCATCTCCACTAAAAATACAAAAATTAGCCAGCTGTGGTGGCACATGCCTGTTATCCCAGCTACTCGAAAAGCTGAGGCAAGAGAATCCCTTGAACCCAGCAGGCGGAGGTTACGGTGAGCTGAGATGGCACCACTGCACTCCAGCTTTGGCAACAGAGCAAGATTCCATCTCAAAAAAAAAAAAAAGAATACATAAGGACTATTTTAGTACTCCCTCTGTAGAGTTTAAATGATGAATGGCAGTTCTGCCATTATTCTTAATGTTTATTACATAAAGTAATTTACATGATTTATTAAAGCTGTCTGTTATTTATTTTCTTTTTGTGGCACACTCAGGGCAGCTTCTCAATCAGCTACCCAGTTTTTTTCAAGTCATTGTCAATAGAAATACACTTAAAATGTATGGCTCCCTATTACAAAGCTTCCCCAGACCTAATGTCAGACAAATAATATATTACTAACTTACTTCAAATATAGATGTTTAAACTAGTGATAATTACTTGACTGCTATAGAGAAGTTAAGTACAGTTTTAAAGTATAGATACTGTCAATGGATGCACTTGACTGCAGGAACCAGAAAATTTAAGAGCCCACACAGCCAGAACATGCTGTCAAATATTACACTAAAAACTCTGGCAAAGCACCCAGGAAGGAAGAAACCACATAGAAAATTACATCTTATATGCTATGATTTTACAGTGCTTTTGCTAACTCTGTGATCATTTGCACAAAGGAAATTTAACAGTTTGGATAAAAACCTGTCATGATAATGTAGAGAGGTTACCGACCTTCCTTTAGAGCTGGGCAGAGTGGGTATCTGCATAAGACATGCCACTGCTTTTACCCCAGGATATCTGCCACGTTCTCTCCTGAGTTGGCTCTTAAGCAAAAGGAGAGCATAAACCAACCCACAGGAACTAAGGTAATATTTCTATTGGAAGAGACCATGTTAGAATCACAGGGATATTGGGCCATCTGTGAAAAAGATACTGGGAGTTTCAATTGTTTTCCTTTTGAAGAAGAAGATCATTTGGTACAAGACAGATAAAGCAATCTCAGAGTAGTTGCACCATCAATATTTTACAATGCAAAGCCATGTTACCAGAGACGATTTTCTGCAATGCCTTCTGAGGAACTATCCATGTTTACCATCCTTGAATACTTACTGTCTGTAGCTGACCAAAACCACCAAGATGGCAGGAATGCAGCAGAGGATGATAATGAAGGCCAGAGCCAGCAAGGCCCCTTCTGTGTATCCTAGACTCTCTCCTCTCTTTTTAATGCTGGTCACTGCCTCTGGAGTCCGGATCTCCAGAATGCGTCCTCCTTCCCCATAATACGGTTGAAAGTCTTTATTGATATCAAGCAGTCTGCCATCCAAAAATCTTTACAGTTAGATAAATAGTAAAATTAATGATGTTAGCAGAGAAAGAGCATTTTAAAAAAAATAAAATCTCTTTTTGTAAGATCTTAATAAATATTTTCTCTAACTGAAACACAAGCTGAGTCAGAAGTCTCATGAATACTAAGAAAAGCATATATAAAATGCATGAGGAATAAAGAAGAGTAATTATGCATCTGTATGTAAATATAAAAAATAGTTAAAACCACAGCTCGTAATTGATATGCTTAAGACTTAAAAAAAATCTAATTATCAGTATCATTAAACTTAATATCATTGTGTCAAAATAATTTAACAAGTTTTTTAGAGGGAATAAAATATCTAAATTATATACCATAGTTTAAAATAATATTTATGTATTTCATCCCCTGGGGTCTTTAGAATAACCTTGTAAAAATGGAACATTACAATACTGATATATTGCAGGCCAAAAAGCTATACATTTATAAAAACACATCTGAGGCATCAAACTAAGTTTTCAGACTCAAACTCTGTATTTGTTTGTTTGCCATAACACCATCTTAAATATAAACACCCTCAAGTTTCAAACCAAAACAATGTTTTGTGGTTAAAAGGTGAAGACATTTAAAAGGCTCTTCTGCCTAGGAAAGAAAGACTAAATAAATGATGCAGGTAGTATATCAGTGTTGTAAGAATGACAGGAAGTGGTAGTCAGTGTAATTCCTTCCTCTAAATAATGCGAGTCTTGCACTGTGGAAGAGAATCAAGGAATAATTGTTCCTAATCTTATGAGACTGAAAAAAATTTGTTATGTATGTATTTAACACCATAATTAGCAGGTGACTTTTTTTTCACATTTCCTTGGGAACTTTTGAACAGTCCCTTATAAGCACTACATATTGATGCAACAATTGTGTTCTTACTACAACACCACCATGAAGGTCAAATGTCTTACTATAGAACATTGGAAAACAAAAATAGTTCAAGAAAAACTTAATTACTCATAGTCTCATGATCTACAGACAACCATAATCGCTGCTAACATCTTAGTATATTTATCTAATCTTTTTTTTTTGAAGGTGTGGTATTCAATATTTTATATGCTTGATTATACTATATATATAAAGTGAAAAAATTATTCTTGAGATCTATTTCTTAATATAAAAGTAACATCCTTATTTTGAAAAATACAGAAAATATGAAGAAATGCAAAAGAAAAACGGCCCCAAATTTCACTATCAAAATATAATCAATGCCATGCTTGTATGCTTTTCTCAGCCTACTTTATACCTTTTGAAACTTTTAATTTTCAGAGTGACCATGCTGATTTTAAATCCCGTTAACACACTGTTCTTGCTTAAAAATAGAAGTGCCTGGTATCACATATAAATTACATCACATATGGATCTCATAAATGAATTCGTATCACACGTGTGGCAATTAGAATGCTTTTTTTTGCTTTTTTTAAAAAAAACAGATATGCATTGTAGATTAAAATTGTATTTTTTGTGGCAATTTTCCAAGCTCATTGTTATACACTTTAAAATAAAAACACAGTCATTTTTATGAGTACTAGAAATAGAATAGTGAAACTTTTTGTTTGAATTACTTATCAGAGAAAGAAAGAAATTCTAAATTATGCATAGATCAAGAATTGCTTCACAGGAACTATATTATGAGAACTAGGAAGAATCAGATGCAGAAGAGGATCATTAATTTAAGGGAAGACTATATCCCTACAATGTGAAGTTCACTTGACAGATCAAAATTCTACTGAATTCCTGCATTTCATGTCCAAAACCTCTAAAGGAAGATTCGTTAGTCTTTTTACACTATAACAACAGCTCTATTTATTATTTAGATATTTATTTTCACTTATTTATCAATGTGATGTCATAAGTAATTTTTTACTAGAAGGATGGATCACTTTTGAACCCACACCTGATCTAGACTATTATTTTTCTTTCACTTTGTGTATTTAAAACAACTTGACTAGGTAAAAATTCTTGAGTTGTAACATTATCCCTTACACAACAGTGATTTTTGTTCCATTGTCTTCATCATTTTATCATACAAATGAGATATGCAGGGCTTAACTAACTTTTGTTTGTTTACGAGTAAGATATATTTTTATTTCTGTTTCAGTGATTTTTAAACATATTCAGATCCTATTTAAAGAAACATGGCCATCGTTTCATTGATTTTTGGCTGTACTATAATAAAGTCTTTAATTCTTTACTTGTTTTTTTTGCTTCTGTTATAAATACTACAGTTTTAACCTCAGAAATACCTGTCATTATCAGATTGTATTTTAATCATCCTATAGATGTACTCTGATCTCCTTATTTATATATTTTTTCCTTTTTCTTAATATTGCATGAGCTTTCAATGGATACACTTCATGTTGTCAATTTAATTTTCATACATTTTCTCATTTCAGAAAAGAATGGAAATCATAACAAAGTCTCTCATACCACAGTGCAATCAAATTAGAACTCAGAATTAAGAAACTCACTCAAAACCACACAGCTATGGAAACTAAACAACCAGCTCCTGAATGACTACTAGATAAATAATGAAATGAAGGCAGAAATAAAGATGTTCTTCGAAACCAATGAGAATGAAGACACAACCTAACAGGGGGTGAGGGGTTAGGGGAGGAAAAGCAGGAGTAGGGGAACTGGGGAGGAATACCTAATGTGGATGACGGGGCGATGGATGCAGCAAACCACCACCATGCCATGTGTATACCTATGTAACAATCATGCACGATCTGCACATGTACCCTAGAACTTAAAATATAATAAATAAATTTAAAAAAACAGAAACTGTTGAATCCAGGCACTCAATTGATTTTAGGAGATAAAATTTACAAATTAGGCACAGTAAGATATTAACAACAATAACTAATAACAAAATAGAACAATTATAGAACTATATTATAATAAAAGTTATGCAAATGTGGTTTCTCTCTGTCTCTGTCAATATCTTATTGTACCATTGGTAACTGAAACTGAAGAAAGCAAAACTATAGAAGAGGGTTAACTACCATACTCCAGTTGGACTGAGGTGAAGGCACTTGATTAAAGACTACCACCATGTAGGAAAGAGGCAATTCTAACGAGACAGTGGAATTCTTTTACCAGAAACAGGAGAAGGATTCAGTCCATGTAAAACACACACACCATTTCATTAATCCATATCAATCAATCAATCATTTTGCTTTCTTTCTTGTTTTTTTTTTGTTTGTTTGTTTGTTTTTTGAGATGGAGTCTTGCTCTGTTGCCCAGGATGGAGTGCAACGGTGCGGTCTTGGCTCACTGCAACCTCCGCCTCCCAGGTTCATGCAAATTTTCTACCTCAGCCTCCCAAGTGGCTGGGATTACAGGTGACTGCCACTATACCCAGCTAATTTTTGTATTTTTAGTAGAGATGGGTTTTCACCATGTTGGCCAGGCTGATCTCAAACTCCTGACCTCGTGATCTGCCTGCCTTGGCCTCCCAAAGTACTGAGATTACAGGCATGAGCGCCCAGCCCCATTCTGCTTTCTCCTGAAAATGTTAAACTGCTGTCCAATGGTTTCTCTAGGAGAAAATTTTCAGAGTTATATATTCTCCCAGGTTCATCAGATTTTTATTTCCTGATTTCCATATTTATTTTGTTTTTTAGTATTTATTTCTGATCCTGTTTTTCCACTGCTTGCTTATCATCTTGAAAAACAGATAGATCTGTCTCAATCCAGCTTTCTACAAAGAAACTGTGTTTTTTCTTTTCATTTTCATCTTCAGTATACTCAATTACTGTATGCAAACATTTTGGAAGTCTAAGTGCGAGGTATACAGTTCCCTTCCCAGGACGCAGTCAACATGAATTGATTACTGCTATGTTATCCTGAGATAAGTTCCTAAACCAATGTCATGTCGTATTATTTTCTCAAGCACATGCAAACATGTACTTCTGCCTCCATTGATGGATATGAGGCTGAATGTTGTGTCATGCAGCATATAATATATGATCAACACTCTAGATTGCATCTCAGCTTCATGACTGATTACCTTGATGATGATTTTGATATTGCAATGTACATATGAATGTAGAAAGAAAGAAGTAAAGGGTGAGCAGGAGATGGTACTCTATACAGTAGGGGGACAACTGCCTATTTCCTTTGTAGGTCCACAACTTAGGTTTACAGAGTGGTCAACAGTTAACATATTTACCCACATTCATTGCATTGTATAACACTGTTCTGCTTAATGAAGCAAATCATGGTTAGAACATCAACAATTTTCTCTTCACGGCTCCATAATTATTTAACTAGATTCTAATAATTAGTATTACATTGATTTTGGATTTTCAGTATTTTGAATTTGTATGTGTTTTTCTTGACTTAGGAGATTAAAAGATGCTTTATCAGAGCTCGGTAGTCAGATACCGTTTAAGGTCAAAGTGTGTTTTTAAACATTGTGTTTTTAAAGGGAGTTTGCAGAGTATAAAGTCTTTTTCTACTTTCTCTTACTATTTGGACATACTGTTTGTTTTTAAATAGGCTGGACATAAGGCAGATAAACAAGCTAAAATGTATTTGCTTATTTTTAAAGTTTAAACTACGTTTTAAAGTAATGTGGTCTGTTTTGTGTAGAACGCAGAAATCCATAAGAGAATATTGATATTAATAGCAATGATGAAATCACAAAAAAAGTGCCAGGTTATACTAAAATCATAAATTTCCTTGAGCTGATATCACAATGTGAACAAAAAAACAAATTCCAATGAGTGACAATAAGGACAATCTCAAGGTGAGATGAGAGCATATATTGTTTCACCTTTGGCAGAACAAGGTTAAGAGTGGCTGCCATAGGCTGGGCATGGTTGCTCATGCCTGCAATCTCAATACTTGGGGAGGCTGACGGAAGGATTACTTGAGCCCAGGAATTTGATATCAGCCTGGGCAATAAAGTGAGACCACTGTCTCTACAAAAAAACAAAACAAAATAAATAAACAGCTAAAACTGTAATAAATAAGGCTAGATTTATAGAGACCCACAAACAAACACAAGGGGACTTTGCACTCATTCAAAAACATTTTTGTATAGATTTCTGTAAGATAGATTGGTGCACAAGGAAGGACACAAGAGAATACTCCTTCATGGTGTAGGAACAGGAAAATATCAGCTAAGTCTGGTGCACAGGCAGAAACCCCTGTGCAATTTCCCAGACCCTTATCTCATATGAAACAAGAGCCGTTAAGTGTTAGAGGGAGGAGGAGAAAGTGTGTCCAACCCTGTTGCTCAGGCAAAGGTCTAATGCATCTGGAAAAGAGGTATAAGCAAAAACCCCTGCCCCCGGGGAAGGAGCTGGAAGTCCTCTCAGACCTAAGATCCTGCACCAGTACAAAGTAGAGGTCGACTACGGATTGAGAAGGGGCAGAAAATCTCTTGCATCCAAGATCCCCTGTAAATGTGAAGCAGAGGATAGCTGCCATGATGGCATAAGAAAGAAGGGGAAACATCTTGAGAAGGCACACACCAGGGCTTACACCTCCAAGCTGTACAAAGAGAAGAAAGGAACCCCTATTCCATGCCCCAGCTGTTCCGTAAGAGTGGAACCCAGCAACAAGGACAAGGCGGAGCAGTCTAAAACTGGGACAGATCAGAGTGTGGACAGAATCCTCTTCTGTGGTACAGCCACGTAGAGAACAATGAGAGCTGAGGACTGAGTAAGAAGACTGAGAAAACCCCACAGCACTCAGCCTCTATGCTAAGAATGAGTTGACATCATTCCACCAATAAAAGAATCTGAAGCTTTGGGCACAGCGGAAGCAATAACTGTCATGGCGAAATCCAAATAATTCCTGAATAGCTTTACTCAACAGAGTAAATGTCTGTAACGTCCATTTACAGGTCTAAACTCTATTTGCCCCAGTCCTTACTGTTCTTCCACACAGGGTCTGGCATTTAGTCAAGCAAGACACAAAAAGCCTACAAGATAAAAAACAACAATGTTCAGGAAATAAAGTAACAGAACCAAATAGAGAGAGCCCAGATATTGGAACTATCACAGGAACTTTGATTCAACTCTGATTAATACATTACAGAGAAGCAGAAAGCACAAACATGCCTGAAGCGATGGAGAAATTCAGTAGAGTGGTGGAAATAAGAAATAATGCAACAGAAAGGCTAGAAATATCCTTTTAAAAAATATATCAAGATGAATTTCTTCAATGAGCTCATCAGTAGACTTAACACAGATGAATTAGTGAATTTTAAAATAAGGCAGTAAATATTATTCACACTAAAATACAAAGAAAAAACTGTGTGTGCATATGGGATGAGGGGGAGCAGAGCCAGAACAGAACATCTGAAAGTTATGAGAAAAATCAAATTGGAATTAGAATCCCAGAGAAGGAATAAAGAGAAAATGGGATATAAGAAATATTAGAAAAAAATGTCTGAGAATATTCCATAAATAAAAAAGCAAAAAACTCAAAAGCAAACTAACAAAATTGCAGCTCCAATAAGTTGAGAACTACAGGGATAAAAAAGCAGGCTAAGAGTAATATATAATTACTGCAGAAAATCTAAGCAATTCATGTAACCAAAAATAAAAAATTAAACTACCAATAAGCTTTTCAAACAAAATAAGTTATTAACATGTCACTGAAAATCATTCCAGTCTTCTCTATGCATTTATGAGCTTTTTAATTTTTGACTGTCAAAATCTTTTTCAAATCAAAGCTCCGAGGATGAGTGATTATTAGTATGATTTCTAATCCTTTGACCCAAGAACTCCAACATCCTCAGAAGCTTAGATTTTAAGATGAAAGGATACTGAGAGAATACTTCCATTGACCTTTAAGACAGGCATCTTATTGAT
Organism: Plecturocebus donacophilus; assembly: GCA_004027715.1. Taxonomy (NCBI): domain Eukaryota; kingdom Metazoa; phylum Chordata; class Mammalia; order Primates; family Pitheciidae; genus Plecturocebus; species Plecturocebus donacophilus. Next base: position 187,742 of record PVKP010000459.1, read on the forward strand.
CAAGTATACTTATTCAGTGTTAAAAACTAAATAATCAATAACTTTCATAACTACTGAATAGATAATAATACTTGGGCATTATCAGCCTTGGATTACACACACACACACACACACACACACACACACACACACACATATGTATATGCATGTGTATGTAATTTTATTATAAAGTCTTTCAAGAAACAATTCTAGAGTTTAAAATAGAGCAGTGATTCTAAGCATTCTATAATAGTTCAAGGTAAAGACTGCTAAGACAAAATTTTAATATTTCATGGCTACTATATCTTTTCTTCAGTATAAAAATTTATTTTATGATTTATATATATTCTCTTTTTTCCCTGCCTGGTGGCTATGATAATTATTTTATTCAATTTAGATCTTTATACTCCATAATATAATTTAGGTTTGAAAAACTTACTTAGCATGAAGGATGTTGATCTTGTATTTCATGGTGTCAATTGAAACCTAAGTGGCTTTTTTATTCCGAATATTTGATCTCTAGAAGATTTGCTAGATAAATTCGAATTCTAATCACCATTATTTTATTCTTTAAAGTCAGCTGAAATGTAATAAATATTTTTATATTTACAGAAAAACACCCTAAATTCAATCTATTATGAAATTCAAAAACAAAACTAACGTTTGCAAAAAACACAGAATGCAGGTAGATTCACATAAAGAAGAACTGTGTTAATTTTCTGACAATTAATGGAAAGAATATAAGAATTACTTTGAAAGCCTACTCCTAAATCAACTTTTTAAATTAACAAAGTATACAAAAAATTGGTTTGGTAGATCTAAATGTTGCTTCATTTTGATGGTGGCTATAACATCAGAGTGAAAGCTATTACTTCATTTATATATATTTCCTCCACTATCAGGATCCTGTTTTGCACATGGCACCAATATCTATTAAAAATGAATTGATAAACAGCATGTTTAATAACTATGGCTTTTAAAAAATTTTAGCTGATATCAAATCGTTATTTTATTATTGCCAAAGTAGAAGTGATGGAATTTTGTTGATGAACAGATTTAAAAAAAAACTAAATTCAGAATTTGATTTGAATACAAATTGAATAAATACATATTTACATGTAGATATATTTGTAAATGTTTATATGGAAATATATGCTGTTTAGAAAGTATAGACAAAAACTAAATTATGAAATTATGATTTTTGCATATAGAGTTTGGAGTAGCTGTGTATACATGTACATATAAACTATTATTGTATAACAATATATATTTTTAACTAAAAATGTTTCAGATAGAATTTCATTCCAAGACCCTTTTGGACACTGGGTGTCACTAAAGAAAAATCTATTAACAATTTTTTTTTAAAGTATTAAAGTGTGCTCAAATAACATCCAAAGGACAATAAGTAGCAGGATTTTGTTTAAGATTCTGCATTTTATTTACTTTTAGAATTTATAACTCAAATATTTAAGTTCATGCTGGGATGAAATTTCACACAGAGCATGGACTTAAATGGGAATGATTATTTCAACTGCTCTACACCTCTAAGTTAAGGAAAAAGATACTGATTTTTGCTGATTTAGCAGACCTGTAAGAAAGCTAGATTTCTTCTTAAAATGCAAGCATATGAAAATCATGGCAGACAAACGGCCACTTTAAGAATCTGTGCTTTCCCCTCAAATAGCCAAAGTCCTTGAGCAAGAGTGAGGAGCTGGTGATTTCAAGGAGCTGTTCCTTGTTCATAAGTGCAACAGGTCCTCTGATGCCCATAAAGAACACTGCCCTCTGAAATCGCTCACTGTAGCCTACACTTAGACCTGAAAACTCTTAGGCATGAGGACCCTAGGTATTGTTTGCTTTCACTTCACTTTCAACAACTATTTGGTGGGTTTAAAACTTGAAGTACTTACAGCCTTAAATCAAAATCACATATGGTTGCTGTTGTAACCAGAGAGTTGTTACAGATAACAAAAAGCACTTACTTGAAAAGCTCATTTCTGTCGATGGCTCTGTTGGTTTGGGGGTCGATTGCATAGACAGTCAAGTCACATTTGGTATAATCTTCTAGGGAAAAGGCATCCCCATGCCGGCGAGCTCCAATGGACTCTACTACAACCTTGGCACCAGGAATCTGTTCCTGAACATAGCGATCCAAGATCCTATAAATCAAACAAAGTACAAAGATGACAGTCCAGTGGGCTTTCTGGGAGAAAAAAAATTACTTTCAACTTGAATTGACATTTAGTAAATTAAAAATGACCACAGCCTGGTTTTTGTTAATGTTTACTGAATATAAACCTTTGAAAAACATTCTCTGTATTTTTTCAGCATTTAGCTCCCAATGATACTAGAAACTGAATAAGGTAGAAAAGGTCACCAACCATGTCCTATTTAACTTTAGGCTTTTTGAATTTATGGTACCATTTGAGCTTTTACATGGCTCCTGGGAAATGCCAAATATGCTATACAAACAAAGCTGTCTATGCTTTATAGGAGTCATGGGGTCTTAGAACTCTTGACTTCACATGGTTGGTGTCATAAATTACATCTCCCACTAGAGTCTGTGACACCTGACATATAGCTATATGCTAAGAAGCAGGGCTAGGATGCCTATTTCCCAAAGGTATAAAAATCCTTACAGAATCATAGCGGTGGGAGATTGTGGAGCTATTTTTGCAATGGCAGGATTACCACGTTAAGACAAAAACATGGCATGCAAATCTCAGATGCTATTTAGGTGAATAAAAACAACATATGCCATCTTATATAAATTACTGATACTCATTTTAAAAAGTAGAGACGATGCTAATCAATAAATAATTTTTCCCATATCATCACTGGACTTTAATTGAAAGTGTGACTTATTACCATTTCTTGAATGTCTCATTCCTTATTAAAAACTTTACATTATTAACCCAAGTATAGAAATATTAGGAACATATAATTCACTATCTGTAGAAGTTTAAATTTAATTTTAATTACTATATATGATAAATATTCTAAAATTTATAGACTCAGTGTTCCTTTTTGAGTCTAGACTTTGAGGGTTAATTTGGAGCAAAGGGCATTCTATTCTTAAGTCCTTTGATACATCAGAAAAAAGCTTTTGCTTCTAATGCCAAAATTGACATATTTCTTGCTTTATTGAACATACATTGCCTTTACAGTCTGTTATGTATTTGGTTTGTCCTTGTTACAAAAACAATAAGGTCACTAAACTTTGGAGGAAATGGCTCTACCAGTGCATGCCAGGAGACACTAACCATTATAGTACAATGTTTGTTTATAAATATTTGTAACTCAGCACTGTTGAAGTATGTCTTATTAAAGTATTATTCATTCTTCTCCTTTTCTGGCACTACTCCATGCCCACTGACCTCTCAGCTTTACAATTTCTTTTCTGATGATGTCCTTGAAGTAGACTAAAGAAAAGATGATGTGGAAAAAAGGAGGAGGAGTAAATTCCCTTGGCAAATACGAGTTAATACTGAATGCCTGTAATTCCAGCTACTTGAGAAATGAGACAGGAGAATCCCTTGAACCTGGGAGGTGGAGGCTGCAGTAAGCTGAGATTGCACCACTACGCTCCAGCCTGGGTGAAAGAGGAAGACTGCATCTCAAAAAAACAAAACAAAACAAAATCCAGGCACCTGAAGGTAACGGAAGTACTGAGAGACACAGACTACTCTAACATCATTTGGACTGTACTTTTTGGATTTTCTTCTTTAGAGATTTATGCTTATTTAACAAAAATAAGAAGGGCCTCGGAGTCAAAAAAGATTATACTTTTGACATTTTGTAGGAGGCACAAACAATAATGATACAACACTGAAGAGCACCCCAGAGGTTTGGCTTCAATTTTTATATCCTTTGCTTATCAGTTGCATAACCTTAGACAAGTAATTTTAAGCTCTCAAAGTCTCAGGGCTTTTTGCTTGTTTGTGTTTTGAGATGGAGTCTCGTTCTGTCGCCCAGGCTGGAGTGCAATGAGGCAATCTCGGCTCACTGCAACCTCCACCTCCTGGGTTCAATGGACTCTCATGCCTCACGCTTTGGATTACAGGCATGCACCAGCACACCTGGCTAATTTTTGTATTTTTAGTAGAGAGAGGGTTTCACCATGTTGGTCGGGTTGGTCTCAAATTCCTGACCTCAAACAATCCTCCCGCCTCAGCCTTTCAAAGTGCTGGGATTACAGGCATAAGCATCACACCTGGCCACCTCTGTTTCCTGTTTCCTTAAACAGAAAACAAGGAAATCATGTATCACATGGGGTTGTATGTGCATTCAGTGAACTAAAAGCTTTTACACAAATCTGCACAGTTCCTAGCACACAGTATTCTATAAAATGAAATTATTTTTATTTTTAAATTAAATGTTTCCATTAATAAGCTTCTTCCCTTACTCAAATTCATTCAGGGCCTTTAATTAATTTGTGGAATTAATGGCAAAGTATATTTATCACTAGTATCATCAGTTCACAAATTAAAACACAAAGAGGAGTACATAAATACAATTGAATAGGTGGTTGTCTGTCCTAATACTTTGGTCCAACAATTTATGCCTTCTCCAGTGCATTTTGGCATTGATTTGACATGTTCCAAGGAAATCCTTCATATGTGCATATATTAACTGTGTGCGATCCTACAGTGAAGAAACATATCTATTGCACTTGGGTCCTTTTCTGTTTTTCAGTGCAATACTGCAGAACCATGTGACTAAAAAAAATTAGATGTAGAATACAATATAACTACTAATTCCTCCATGGTATGAGGAAATCATAAATAAAAGTCTAAAAAAAACCAAATTATGTCATTTAAAACATGGAATAATGTCTTCACCTTGAGCATTTTTTGTTAAACTTTTAACGATCTTTTGGGATAAAGTATATCTTATGATAAAAAGAGATATAGCCTAATCTTAATTGCTTCTGTATCTTTCTCTTATACATTTATGTAAAACTAAACTTAATACCTTTTAAATGAGAACACATTTTGTAAAAATCTATCTTTTCACTTATCATCTATATCTGTATGCTAAGTATTTTCTACATGTCTTCATTACCTATATGTACATAGATTTCATCACATATATACATACACATATACCCCCCCCCATACAGAGAAAAAGAGATTTGCAATGATGTTTACCTAACCTACAATATTTGTATCATACACACATATCAAAAAAGATGTCCGTAAGATGTTTATGTAATGTCAATAATGCTTAGAGCTGGGTGGTATAATTCTGAGTCTACCTTATATAACTTTCTTCTTCATGTATTATATTGCTTGAATTTCTCTATAATGGAAATAAAAGAATAATATAGTTATATTTTTTAAAAAATAGCTTTAACTCCCCATTTCCTCTTCCTGACTTCATGATGAAAAAAGTCTTCATATAAATCTATATTTTCACAGTTTAAAAATGTAAAAAATTAAATAGGATTCGGGGCTAATTAAATTATAGCAAAATTCAGGCAAGTATTAAGTAGGAAAATTTTCATTTACTCATTCCTTCAACAAATACTCACTGAATGCCTATCCTGGTCCAGACACTGTTCCAGACACATGGAATGTATCAGTGAACAAAATACGTCCTTTGATGTCACAGAATTTACATTCAAATTGGGCAAGACAAACAACAGATAATGAATTGATAAAACTGGTAAAAAGTGTTCAGAAAAAGCATCATAGAGAATTTGGTATTTGAGCAAAAACTTTTGGGAACAATGTATGCTGTGGCTATTCTAGGAAAGAGCGTTCAAAGAAAAGAGACTTGCTAACTGCTTGTACAAATGTCCTAATGTAGTAGTGTGTGGCCAGAGCAGATGACATGGGGACTTTTTTTTTTTTGAGATGGAGTTTCACTCTTGTTGCCCAGACTGGAGGGCAATGGAGTGATCTCAGCTCACTGCAACCTCTGCCTCTGGGGTTCAAGAGATTCTCCTGCCTCAGCCTCCCAAGTAATTACAGGCATGTGTCATCACGCCTGGCTAATTTTGTATTTTTAGTAGATATGAAGTTTCTCCATGTTGGTCAGGCTGGTCTCGAACTCCTGACCTCAGGTGATCTGCCCGCCTCAGCCTCCCGAACGGCTAGGAAAAGGCTTGAACCACCATGCCCAGCCACGTGGGGACTTTTAGGATTGTAAGAGCACTGTCTTTTGTTCTGAGTGAAATAAAAATCTGTTGCTGGGTTTTAAATACTAAAGTAATATGATCTACCCTACATTTAAAAGAGGCACACATATTATATGCATCACTATTATGCCTGATTACATATGTACCCATTTATAAGAAGTGTAAATCTTACAAAAGAAGTCAAGAAATGCAACCAAAAATGAAAACATATTAATTATAGGCTGACATATAAATGTTGGCATTTTGTGGTTCTTTATTTTAAAATCAGTCAATTTTTATAGATCATTCTTTGTTAAAGAAAAAAACACAAAGGAGAGACTAAATGCTTTATCGTTTTTGAAATGTATATCAAGACATAGACGGCTTTTAAAAGAGGGCCAGTCTTTTCAGAGTTTAGGTTACTTCTTTCCAGCTTCTTTTGAATTCAATATGGAACACAAATTTCTTCTCTGCTTCCTCTCTGATAGCGTGAACTTTCTAAATTGTTTCTTTGAAATGTTCAGTGTTTTGTATTTGATAAAAGGTTTTCATGGTGACGGTGCTATGATAATAATATTCACAACAAGATATTACAGCTGGCTAATATCTCAAGAAAAGTATAAGCGATTTGTGACCACTTGGTGCTATATAGTGGTTGATGACACTTTATAATGTGGAGAAAAATACCTTCTAATGCATAAAAATATTTTCTTACATTTTAAAATAAGAGAAATAATTACTGAATGCAACGTTCTGTTAAAAAAAAAAAAAAGCTGAGGGAATTGGAATTGCCACCTTGGCCTGCACACAACCTAGTTTCCACAAGTGTTCCTTCCCACATTACTCTGTCACCTCTCTGCTCCTCTGTGCCCCTCGTGAATACCCAGACAACACAGACAATGGCTGGTAATCCACAAAAACATTTATTCTGTTCTCAAAACCAGCTGAACTTAGGGCAACTCCCTTCTGCTAATGACCCATAAAACACTCTGCCCTCCTTCCTAGATATCATCTTTGGGAGTCTTCCTATGCATGTCCTCCCCTGCCTTGCATTTTCAAGTAAAAGCTTATGCTAATGCTGCTCTGATCTTTCACAATCTTCCTCTCCTCCCCAGCTTTACTGAGGTACAAAACAGGCATACAACAACAACAACAACAACAACAACCACAACCACAACCACCCAACCAAAGAAACAACCCAGAAACAAAAACCAAAAACCATGCACATGATGTATGTTATTTACTGAGTTTAGACAAATGCGTACATTCATGGTCTGCCGTCACAGTCCAGGTAACAAACATATCAAAAGTTTCCTTGTGACCCTTTGGGTTTTGCTGTCGTTACCTTTTGTGTAAGAACACTTAACATGAGAGCCACCCTCTTAAAAAATTTTTAGTACATAATACCTTTTAAAAATTCCCATGTCTTTCGCTTTGCATCCCTGCTAACCAATCATTCCACTGTCTTCTTCTATACTTTTGATTATTTTAGAGATCTTATATTAGAGGAATCTAGTGATCCATATTCCACTCTCTACTACTACGAGCTCAATTTGGTGAGAGACACACACGAGTGAGACTATGCGGTATTTGACTTCCTGTGCCTGGCATATTTCACTTAACATAATGCCTTTCAGGTCCATCCATATTATCAAAGATGGCAGGATTGTTTGCATTTTTAAGACTGAAAAATATTTCATTGTAAGTATATACAACAATGTTTTTCTGTATTCATATGTCGATGGACATTTGTATTGTTTCCATTTCAAGGCTATTATAAATAATGTTGCAAGAAACATGGAAGTGAAGGTATCTCTTCAAGATCCTGCTTTTAATCTTTATGGGTGTACAAACATATCTGAGATTGCTGGATCCTATGGTAGTTCTATTTTCTAATTGTGATGAAGCTCCATAATTTTTTAAATAGTGGTTACATAATTTTATATTCTCAACATCAGGGCAAAAGGGTTCCAATTTCTTTACACTCTCACCAAAACTTAACTTTTTTTTTCTTTTTTTTGACAGTTGGTATGTTAACAGTTGTGAGATAAAAATCTCTTTTGGTTTTGATTCTTATTTCACTGATTATTAGAAATGTTGAGCAACTTTCCATGTACCTGTTTACCATTCATGTGTCTTTGGAGAAATGACTCTTCAAGTCCTTTGCTATTTTTAAATTGGATTATCATACAGGAAACCTAACAAAACGGATTAAAGATTTGAATGCAATATTTGAAACCATAAAACTCTCAGAAGAAAACATAGAGCACTTTTTGAGATAGGTCCAGCAATGGTATCTTGGATATAACACCAAAAGCACTGGCAACAAGAGCAAAATATAAGTGAGAGTACAGCAAACTAAAAATCTTCTGCACAGCAAAGAAAAAATCAGCAGAGTAGAAAGGTAACCTGCAGAATAGATTATAGAAAATATTTGCAAACATATATCTGATAAGGGGTTAATTTCCAAAACAGATACAAAACTTTTCAAAAACTTTTAGCTCCCTTCTTTCCCCTTCTCCCTTACAGGAAAATTGTTTTGGAAATATATGTAATATAAAATATTTAATGAAAAAAATCTAGGCTGTTGTTTTCAATTAGAATAGGGAATACAGGAGCGAGAGATCCAAGATGGTCGATTAGCAACAGCTCAGGAATGTAGCTCTCAGTGAAAGCGCAGAGAACGAGTGGACGCCACACTTTCTGACGAATTTTTGTTGCCCACAGACCGGGAGATTCCTGGCAGAGGAACCACACGGGTCGCCAGCCCGACTCTTTTGGCTGGCATGGCTGTTTTGCCGGTGCCCCAGCATGGCGCTTCTCGGTGCAGAGTATACGGGACGGACGGGCTCGGCTGGTCCCATCCCCACAAGGAAAACAGCAATTGGAAGCGCTGAGGACTGAGAGTTTCACAGCAAGCACTGCAAACCCGGGAAGGTCCGGTTCTGTGGGGAACGGGCATCCGCCAAAGGAAAATCAAGAAACAGAAAAAACTTCATCACCGGGGAGAGAGAGATCCAAGATGGCCACGTAGCAGCAGCTCAGGATTGTAGCTCCCAGTAAAAGTGCAGAGAGTGAGTGGATGCCGCAATTGCAGACGAATTTTTGATGCCCACAAACTGGGAGCTTCCCTGCGAAGGAGCCACATGGGTCGCCGGCATGACTCTTTTGGCTGGCGCAGCTGTTTTGCCGGCACCCTGGCGTGGCACTTCTCTGTGCAGAGTATACGGGACTGGGTGCCCTTTTAGTCGGGCTCCACTGTTCCTATCCCCACAAGGAGAACAACAATTGGAAGCACTGAAGACTGAGAGCAAGCACAGCTGAACCTGGGAAGGCCCAGCTCTGTGGGGAAGGGGCGTCCACTGAAGGAAAACTAAGAAACAGAAAAAACTTCATCACCAACAAGCGGGACGTCCAGAGACCCAATCTGAAAGCTGGCAATTACAAAGACGACAGGTGGATAAATCCACAAAAATGGGAAGAAACCAGTGCAAAAAGGCTGAGAACACCCGAAATCAGAATGCCTCTCCTCCTACAGGGGATCACACCTCCTCATCAGCAAGAGAACAAGGCCTGACGGAGGATGAGTGTGATGAACTCACAGATCCAGGCTTCAGAAGGTGGATAATAAGAAACTTCTGTGAACTAAAAGAACATGTTCTAACCCAATGCAAAGAAACTAAGAACCTTGAAAGAAGATTTAATGAAATGCTAACGAGAATGGACAACTTAGAGTGGAATATAAGTGAATTGATGGAGCTGAAAAACACAAGAACTTCGTGAAGCATGCAGAAGTTTCAACATCCAAATTGACCAAGCAGAAGAAAGGATATCAGAGGTCAAAGATCAACTCAATGAAATAAAACGAGAAGGCAAGATGACAGAAAAAAGGGTAAAAAGGAATGAACAAAGTCTCCAAGAAATATGGGACTATGTGAAAAGACCTAATCTACGTTTGATAGGTGTACCTGAATGTGACAAAGAGAACGAATCCAAGCTGGAAAATACTCTTCAGGATATTATCCAGGAAAACTTCCCCAACCTATCAAGGCAGGCCAATATTCAAGTCCAGGAAATACAGAGAACACCACAAAGATATTCCTCAAGAAGAGCAACCCCAAGGCACATAATCGTCAGATTCACCAGGGTTGAAATGAAGGAGAAAATGCTAAGGGCAGCCAGAGAGA